>JAIUZE010073681.1:0-41393 GCA_022085475.1 Heliosperma pusillum | reverse complement strand
ATAAATTCTTTCTTTAATGATAGGAAGGACTGCCCTTAAACCGAAGTCTAAGGCTGAGGCTGGGATTCGACTTAACTAACATAACATCCTAAGCTGGGATTCAACTTGTCTTAAATAACATGCTAAGACTGAGACTGAGCTTCTTCTGACTTATAAGCTCAAGAAGTCCTGTTCCTGATGTTAAGTTAAGGGAGTCAAGTGCCGGAGAATGCTCATTGAATTACGAGATCTCTAAATACAAATCTAATTGTCAAATCGAACGAGTTCAGCCAAGCAAGCGAATTCTTCTCCTGCAATAGCATATGCAACGAGCGTAGGGACGAAGAGCTTTAGTACTGGTGCGACAGAATGAGCTTTAGTACGGGTTGCCCAATATCGCTATCGCAATATGGCTTTAATGACTTTACTGATATATCAGAATTTATACTTCTTTCCCGCTAAGTAAGGTTCCCGACAATGTTGTTAATTTATCTCCTGCCTTTAATAAGCATGCCAGGACTGTACTTATGCACGGGATGCACTTTAGTATGGCTTCCTGTTTCCCTTGGCTAACCAAGTGAACTCGTCTCCTGCAATAAGGCTTTAATACGAGGCCTTTTATTCCAGATTCCAGAATGTAATATAGTTATAGTATGGGGTTTGTCTTCCCTAATTTCTCAGATTTAATGCCTGTACTGATATAAAATATCAATATCAATAAAAGGCTAATCTTCAACCCGATCAAGAAGAATAACCTTTTGCTGGCTAACAAACGAGTTTCCTATCCCTAACTCACTTCTATTTTAAGCTATTTCATAACCTTTGCTCTTTTATAACTCCATTCCCTTTGTTCAACCAAAAAGGCTGATTTAAGAATTATTCTACCTAAATTGCAAGATCAGAAATTTCTTCAATTTAAATTTGAATTTTTTAAGCCAGCCGGTGGAATTTTAATCTATTTCATTCGTAACTAAGAAAAATTAATGAGATTTAAAAAGAGAATTTCGTTACTCGTAAAATCATAGATTTAGTGGCAGTTCGTATCTTATGATTTTTATGTAAGAAATAGCAGAAATTGCAAAGAATGCAAAAAAGACGTGGTTTCATCAATGAAAAAAAACCTTTTTAACTAAAAAAGTTGTTTGTACGGTATTTAAAAAGAGAAGGAAAGACGCCCTTAACTTAAAGTCTACGTCACGAGCAGGGTTTGCGATAGCTAGCTTCAAACGAGAGACCTTCGCTTCCTCTCCCCACTTCTAATTCTTATGCGAGCTCTTTCATTGCTATTTCATCCCGAGGGCTAGGTATAAGAAGTGAGTTATTCTCTTCCTCTCCAGTAAGTCGAGCAATTGCATACCTTTGGTCAGCTCATAAATACCTTATCTATCTAATCTTTCTTATATTATATTAGGTAAGCTGATTTACAACATGATACCGAAAGTGCAACGAAATTAAATATCAGAAAAAGAGGATCTTTCCTTTGAACTTTAATCTTTACATAGCTTCTTTAAAAAAAAAAAAAAGAAGAAGACTATCTCACCCGAACAAAAGAGATAAAAAAAAATCTTTCTATTAGGGATCGCAAAGAAAACCAGACAGAGGTCCACGACTCTGAGGTCGAGTGAAAGATTCGCCGCAAGTAGCCTTCCAAGGCGAAAGGAGGCCACCCTAGACTCTATTCTGGTATGGGGCACACACAGGCAAAGATAGCTGCATTTCTATAGGTTCGATTCATCAATGCTTATATGAGAAATATCAGTCACAGATTGATGTTGCATATTCAGCTCCGGTTGCGGATTAAGCTAAGCTTTTTTAGCTATAAGACCCCATAATAACCGATTGAACAAGAGTTGCCGTTTCGTCGAAAACTTTGATAACTTACTTGCCCCAGCACTCCAAACGGCTTAAACTTTCTACCACTCCATGGAACGAGATAGAGATTGTTGAGCCAATCCCGTAGATAGAAGTAGCTAGACGATTCATTTCGATTCCTGTACCGTCCACGATATCTGAGAACAACCTCACCTAAGTAGATTGCCTATGAGAGCACCTCGTATTCCATGTAAGTGTAAGTCAGATTAGACCAGACCGACCCAGAGAGGAACGTGCCCACGAGGGCACCACCAGATGTTGTAGATGAACCTAACCTACTAAAGAAGAAGTTGAGTATATCATAGCTGACCGCACCATGGGCTAGCCCATAGACCGACTGCACGAATGGAAGACTACTTAGTAAAGTCGAAGGGCCAACCTGAGAGCAAGTCAAGCTGGGAACGGGCTGAGACTTACGATTCCGAAGACCAAGTCTTCGACTACTGGACGTCTCGCAGAGCGACTCTCAACGAGGACGTTGAGACTGTTCGAAAAAAACCTTTTTTGGCTTAATCCACCTTTACTAAAGATCAAAGAGTCCGCCTGTACTCTGGCTAATAAGGAAAAGGTTTTTTAACCCAAGTTTGACTCTGATTAGATCCTTAGCGCAAGCGCTAAGTAAGCTAAGCAAGCTACCTTATTGTAATTGTAATAAAAACGAGGAAAATAACGTCAAGGAGAAAGGAACAAGGGGGCCAGAGGCACCGATCATTATATCTTTTATTTTTTTTTCTTGTATGGAAAGAGGGGATGATATGTGGCCTAGTATACTTTCTCGTTTGGTCAACGAGACGTACGTAAGTCGACATAGCTCCATGTATCTGTTCTTTGGAGCTAGAATCTATCAATAGAAAAAAAGATATATATAATAGTGTAGGGAGCCTAGGAGGGCAGCGAACATGGCTCAAGAGTGTCTATCCAAAGTCCTTCTCTTCTTCACTCAAAGAGATAATGCAACCTTTGAATGGTACTTGATAAAGAATGAATCTTTTGGTTAGAATACGGATAAAAGGAAATGCCACGCTCCGCGTGTCACGAGATATGGGGCGTTCTAATTGAAGGCTCATACTTTTATTTTCGGCCTTATTATGGTAAGGCCAATGCACTAGCCAGGCCAGTGTGGTGGCGAACACGCTGTGCTGTAAGCTAAGCTGTTCACCTTGTAGACGGAGGAGATATATAAAGTGTGCCGCGCGTGATTCATAAGATTCTATAATAGAGCATCAGTAGATTATTTAACTTAGCCTGCTTCTCCCATAACTTTTACTTTCTGGACCAACCAACCCGCGGATCTGCCCCCGAAAGTCTCTCTGCATTTTGAGAGCAGAGCATGCAAAATCGAGCAATGGATCTTAAAAGAATTCCACTTTGAATGGCACGACTCTTTTAATTTCTGCGTCGGCATTTGAGTTATCTCCTCTCCTCTTTTCTTTCAATCGACACACTCAATGCAGATAGCTCTGGTGACCTCGGCTTCTGCCTCTATCAGGCTTTTCAAGACCTACCACGCTTCCCCCAAAACCCATTTTCTTTATTTTACGGGCCCGTAAAAAAGATAAATGAGGATCCTTCCCCCCAAAAACCAAGGGAGGCAGCAGCCCCCACCTTCACCACCACAGCATGGGGGAGCTACTCCTTAATCCGAACTACAACCAAAATAAATTTGATCAAAATCGATATATAATGCTAAACCGAGACCGAGATAGAGAGAGAGGGCTGCCCTTTTTTTATTTTATTTTTTGTTGGCTCTTCGAGACAAAAGCACTCATAGGAATGGTGCTAATTCCCATCTTCCTTCTAGTCTCGTTTGGTTTCGAGAGCTTCCCACTCCTCGTCCCTTACTCGTCCTTTGACAGCCGTTATCTTGGATTTTTTCTGTATGCTAGGGCTTCGCGCCTCACCTTTCTACATAAAATAATAATAACCGGGTCTCTAGAAAACATAATGAAAAGCCCGGGTGAAAGCAAAAACAAAAGGAGAGAAGAAAAGTATAAAGAGGGAAAGAAGTTTAGTACTAGTTCTTACCTTACTGATTTTTTAATGGAAATTAAAAAAATAATAAAAAAAAAAAAGGCACCTCAGGGGGCGCAGGAGGCCCCACTACTTCTTCATTCAGGGGGAAGGAAACTAGCTTTCCACTGGGCGAGAGGTACACCTAACTTACCTACCTACTCATCAATCACGGCGTTCAGCTGACTTGAACTGATAGACCTTTATTGTATTGGAATTAGGCGCTCATCTTTTTACTGTTGTCAACTAATCTTTTCAATGTTCGATTTTGCTCTATGTTAGAACATTTCTGTGAATGCTATTTTGATCTAAGTGGTCTTATTCTGTGTCCCGTGCTAGGAAGCATTACTCTTCTTTTCATTCCAAATTCAAGAATACGATCGATACGATTGATTGGTCTGTGCGCTTCTCTTATTACTTTTTTGTATTCTCCTGTTCTTCGGATACAATTTGATCCTTCTACGGCCAAATCTCAATTTGTCGAAAGCCTTCGATGGCTTCCTTATGAAAACATAAATTTTTATTTGGGTATAGACGGTATCTCTTTATTCTTCGTGATATTGACCACATTTTTGATCCCTATTTGCATTTTAGTGGGTTGGTCTGGTATGAGAAGTTATGGGAAAGAGTATATTACAGCATCTCTAATTCGTGAATTTCTAATGATCGCCGTGTTCTGCATGCTGGATCTTCTACTATTCTATGTTCTTTCCGAAAGCGTGCTAATCCCTATGTTGTGCGGAGCTGAGCATCTTCTATTCGCTAGGATAATTTCCTCTGCAGGGGCCTTGTGCAGTAAACCCCCTACGGGCGGTCGTCCGTCGTCGTAAAGTAGTCTCCGCGAAGCTTTCGGGAAGAGGGGTAGTCTTGTGCGTAAGCATAGCATTTCTGGTCGAACCCGCCCAACTTAACTAAGAAGAACCGAACCTGACAGACACATCTTTTTCCCTTTTTGGGGAGGGTACTCTGAGTAGTGGGTACCTTGTAGGACCTCGACTCGCCTACTCGGGTCTTGTATGAATATGCAGGAAGGGGTGCTCCTGGGTGTGTGTAGGAGTTGTGTTTGTTCGCGAGAATGGATTCCTCGTCAAGTAAGTTTGGAGGGTGTGGACACACTTGCGCGAATTCAGGTAACGGCTACAAGGAAGAAATCGAAAGGAAACTGTACCCAACCAGGGATGGACGTAAACTCGTAAGCTACCGAGGAGGGTAGGGATAATCGTCCAGGTCTTATTGTGAAACAAAAAAGCCGCCCCGCCACAGCAGGCGGGTTGGTTCCTCTGTCGTCACCGGGGAGCTCTTGGCGAGGAGACCTTAGGATAAGTTGCTAAAACAAACGGGAGGAGAGGCTCAACCCGTTCAGTAAAATTCCGAAGAAAGACTGTTGGCAGCAGGTGGAGACATGTCTGCGACCCCCTTAAAAAAAAAGGAAATGCGGGCAGGGTAGAGCTCCGCGGAGGGTTCGAGAATAGGGTAAGGTCCTGTCCTTAAGATTCAGAAAAAAAAAGAGTTCTAAACCTTTAACAAGTGCTGCGTACAAGTTCCGGCCAGGATGATTGGGAAAGATCAAACCAATTTGAACCGCTCACATCACAGCACAGTAGTAGTAGCGTAAAGGCCGTAAGTCGGGGAGCGGCCATAACATACATACATACATACATACATAAGGCTATTACTTTTACATCTCTCTCCTCTCTAGAGATCCATAGATATCTAGAGAGAGAGATCCGCCTGCGTGAGCAACCCGACGGTGCGTTACATGTGCTCTACAGGCCGCACTCCATCTTTCTTCCCAACGAGTCTCTTTCTTTTTTTATTTGGAAGACGGGCCTTACGTTCGGTTCGAAAGGCATGGTTTTTAGTATGTCTCAAAATGGGGCCCCTCACTAGTCCGGCTAGCTAGTGAGCGGTTCTTTCGGGCGGGAAGCAGGCCGGGCCATACGAGCGGGCATCCCCCGCAACGCAAGCAGCATTGTTCGCCCACTACCCGAAAAGCAAAAGATTCGAGAGTCCAGGCTGAAAATACATGCATAGAGAGTGGTCTAATGACAAGGGCCGACGACGAAAGCTCGGGACGGAGCCGTATGATGCGGAAGTCTCACGTACGGTTCCCTGAGAAGGGAGTGGCTACCTACTGGAGCTTCGACCAACCACTACCGACCGGTCAATTCCGCTTTGGGGCCACCCCTTACTCTACCATTATTATAGGGGTCTGGGGTTCGAGACAAAGAAAGATCAAGGCAGCATATCAGTTTTTCCTTTATACTTTACTTGGATCTGTTTTTATGCTATTAGCTATTCTGTTGATTCTTCTCCAAACAGGAACCACCGATTTACAAATCTTATTAACCACAGAATTTAGTGAGCGGCGCCAAATCTTTTTATGGATTGCTTTTTTCGCCTCTTTCGCTGTCAAAGTTCCTATGGTACCAGTTCATATTTGGTTACCCGAAGCTCATGTAGAGGCACCCACGGCAGGATCCGTTATCTTGGCAGGAATTCTTTTAAAATTGGGAACTTACGGGTTTTTAAGATTTTCAATACCCATGTTTCCTGAAGCGACACTTTGTTTCACTCCCTTCATTTATACTCTAAGCGCGATTGCTATAATATATACTTCCTTGACCACTTTAAGACAGATCGATCTTAAGAAGATCATTGCTTACTCCTCAGTAGCCCATATGAATTTTGTGACTATTGGTATGTTTAGTCTGAACATACAGGGAATTGGAGGTAGCATTCTACCGATGTTAAGTCATGGACTGGTTTCTTCAGCCCTTTTTCTATGTGTTGGTGTTCTATATGACCGACATAAGACTCGACTTGTTAGATATTACGGAGGTTTAGTGAGCACCATGCCGAATTTCTCTACCATTTTCTTATTTTTCACTTTAGCCAATATGAGTTTACCTGGTACTAGCAGCTTTATCGGGGAATTTCTCATCTTAGTAGGAGCTTTCCAAAGAAATAGCTTAGTAGCCACATTAGCAGCGCTTGGGATGATTTTAGGCGCGGCCTATTCCCTTTGGCTATATAATCGTGTGGTTTCTGGAAATTTAAAACCCGACTTCCTCCATAAATTCTCCGATCCAAATGGCAGAGAAATTTTCATATTTATACCCTTTCTTGTTGGAGGGGCGACCGTCCGTTAAACTACCAAAGAAAAAAGGGTAAACCAATGTAATCATGACATTGTAGGTGCTTGCGATGGGACGGATGCGACTTCCCTCAGTTGGTTTGGGTGGCATAGCCCGTTGCGGAAGTCCCCCCCTTTTTTAATCTTTAATCCATTTCTTTTTTAATCCATTTCTTTAGTCTTTAGGGAGCCAAAGCTTTACTTTTAAAGTAAGGCTCGCGCAGGGGCGCTCACATTTTTTGGCTGAGCCATATCTTGTTGGGTGAGACCGAGATAAAGAAAGGACGGAGGTTACCCTGGTAATGGCATTTCTCGACCGTGTCTCCGAGGGACAGTTGAACGAGCGACTCATGAATGCTGCCAGATCGAACGAGCCAATAACTCGAACGCCTTCGGTCTGTTTTTTGAGCAAGAATCACAGCGTTACCTTACCTTCACCATGATACAGACTCCAAGTTCTTATGGCAGAGCACGAGGAGATTTCTCATCAATATGATGATGAGAATATAAACCAGAAGCACGACCGGAGTCTTCGTGGTCCAAGATAATAAAACCATCAATAAGAGTAACGTAAGCATGAGACTTTTTGGTAGTACCGGTGAACCAGATGGCCGCGGCGATAGAATCTGGGACGGAGGACTCGTAGTATCTCTCTAGATCTGGCAAAAGCGAGAGACCCCCTAACGTAATTAGAATAGAGGCTGACTGCTGAACCCACTCTGGCCTCGAAGGGCAAGCCCCTGTGGTTGCGAGCTGGAGCTGCCATTGCTTATGGCTAGAGCAATGGGAGGGGGCCCCTGCAGAGAGAACAGTAAGGATAACGAGCGCTCCGCCCGCTTGGCGGGCGCCAGGAGCAGCAGGCAAGTGCTTGGTAGGCTAACAGCCCAGTGAACCGGGAAGAGCACTCGACGAAAGGAGGACAGACTAAGCAAGTACGATAAATTGGCCCTGCTCCGCTTTCTGAAAAGCAAGGTGACCCCTACCCCTGTTAATGTTAAGGAGGTGAGGTCAAACCAAGGACCTATGGAAGTCGGGGCTCGTCCCTGGTCAATATTGGATAAAACAATAGGAGGCCGTAGCGCTGACCTCTTTTTTTATTGATTCAATACAATAGGGGAAAAGATCGTACAGTTCCCTACCGAGACAACATAAACTCTCAACGGATTTTCTGCGCGCTGGGCATACTTCTTCCGTGCGTCTTTATCGTGGTGGCGGAAACAGAACAACAGGGAAAGACCCGGCCGACCTGCCCAGGTCGCCTTGGCGAGCTTTATTTAAGAGAGACTGGGGAGTAAAAATACTTCCGTTTCCGTTCTTGGTTTGCTCTTCGCGCCTCTCGATATTTTTCGTAGTTGGGAAGAGGGAAGGAGTCTAAATCAATGGACATTAATGAACCATCATTGATGGACGTTGCACATGACACGATCAATTCGACTCAAGGTCCGGCGCTAATAGAAGTTGCTTACTCTCCTAGTAGCGAAGGAAAAGGGCAGGGCTCTTTTTTCGTAGTAATAGTGGGCGGGTCTCATGAGATCTATGCCGGCCGCCGGAATCAAACGAAGGTCGAAGGACCATTCGATTGATTAAGGGGCATAGCGGCGCCCTCGCCTGGCGCCATTCCCCGACCTAGCAGCAGACGGGCGGGCCGTGCCTGAATTCAGACCAGACTTTTCTTTCTTTGTTTGAGCTGTTCCCACGCACCTAAGTTTAAATAATACGGAAGATCTCAGTTGTCCTGGACTGGACAAGTACGTAGGGATCCTCGTGGGCATGGTAACCTAAGGGGGGGGGGAGTTAAAATTATCTTAGAACCTTTTCACCCCACCCAAGAGCGCTTATGTCATATGGGAACTCATGGCTGGAAACAATCCTTATGGTTTTGATATCCAGTAGGAATAATAAGAATCAAAGTCCAGGTTGGTTGGTGAGCCTAGTGATAGGAAACTATCTTGCTTGGTTCGGGGAGCACTTGTTGGATTAAAGATTTTTTTTTCTAGATGTTATGGCCTAAATCCTGAACTATTGACTCTACTTGTTCGGATGGGTGTTCACCCCAAAGTGTTCCCGGACCGCATGCATACATCCGTAAGTAACTTAGTGCAACATGGAAAATTTCATTGAGAGGAATCAGCAAAGAAAAGAAAAACAGGTAAATTAATGTGTATTTGAAAGATTGTCCTCGGGCGCCTTATTGGACATAGGTCAAGCTTCTTCTTCCCTTGCTTAGGTCTTTCTTTAGTGCACTGAAGTTCGTTCAGGTGTCTACACAGGCCTGTGGTCTTCTTTTATATTCTGTCGGGAGTTAAGATTGCTCCACCTAAGTAGAACAACAAGGGCAGAGCTGCGCCTTCCTTTCACGTGCTTTCAAGCTATCCGGTCCAGTAGAGGTGAGCCCACGCTTTCCCTTCCTGCTTTTCTGGATTAATCGCTTCCTTATTTGCCTCCCAGGAAATGTCATCAGATTCTCTGGACCTATCTTTGATGTTAGCTTCAGGGGTTAAGGTAGCTCTTGGGCTGGTCTTGCTTTCTCACTTGTATCGGGGTTTATTTCACTTTGTTGATAGTCACTTTGCCTCTTTTGTTTGGGGGACCATGATGGTTCTTGCAATTGTGGATCCTTGCCTACTTTCCAGACTTTTTGCTCTCGTACTCCTTCGACCCAAGATACCCTTTGCTTGGTTTTTCCTTCTCCATAAGCGGACCTAGAACTGGAATGGGAACTTAAAATAAAAGTGAGAGCAATTGGCTTCATTGCATATAACTAAATAACTGGACTGCGAAGCCCTTCTCGCCCAACGGCCTATTAGAGCTATGCATGAGACAATGAAAGAATCCCACTTTCGGGTACAGTTCTTCGCTTTTGTTATATCTTATTACATTCCTGCTGGATATACTCCTTGTCTGGGTACTCCCCCTCCTGCTTGAAGGCCTGCAAGCTAGTCTTTTTTCGAAGTACGTAGGACTGCTTATGGGTGGGCAACTACTGGAGCTTATGAAAGATAAGGCGCTGGACCAGAACCTGCTATCCCCGCTGGCTTAACTGATCGCCTAAGGGACTAAGTTACTTTTAGTAAGATACAGGGACGCCCCAGGCCAGGGGCTACTGATTGTGCTTGTATCAGTGAAGATTGCTTCCAGTGATCAAAAATAATAAATTTTAAAAACCATGGCTTTATTTCCAACACTCCGGATAGGTGGAAGAATCTATCTATGTCCATCCCCTCTTTATACGGTACCGGAGGATCAGTTGCTGGAGAAGAGGAATCCTGTAGATCGGCGGAATCTCTGTTCTCACCCCCTCTCGCTAAAGAAAGGAACTCGTTAGGATATTACTTTTTTTTTGTCCTCAACTCAGCGGAAAGGAAAGGCAGTGAAGAGGCTCCGGCTCCAAGGTCCAGCTTCTTTATCTTTTGCTTAGATGGTACCTTGGCGAGGAATCTTTGAACCTAGAAAAAACTAAGAGCTTCGGCCCTCCTCTCCTGTGAGAAAAGAGCCACCTCGAGTTCAGCGGCTGCTTAGTAGAGCAAGGTTTAGGTCTTTTCTTCCTAAGGGCTTCACTGGTAAAGAATCCAAAGAGTTTAACTCAGTCATATACCCCCTCTACCAAAACCCCGATTCTCTGCTTTCGGGTTACCCCATTACCACTAAAGCTCGATATTGCAATAGCAACCTATCCTTTCTTTGATTAAAGAAGGAGCCTTCACTCCGCCCCAGCTACCTTTACCCTCTTTAGGAAGAGTTCTCGTATTGTGATTGATCCTTTGGTGTATCACTCTCGATCATTTCCCACATAGATGTATAAGAGGGTGTAAATTATTTACCTTTAATCGATCTAAGATGAAGAGGTGCTTCTTTCTCTCTTAATGTATATGGAAGCACATTTTGGACTAAAGAGATTCAAGGATAAAGGGTCCTTCAAAATGAGGAGTAGGAGACGGAGCGAACGAAGCGACTTTAGCAACTGAACAAGGAGCGGGCTGTTGAGGGAGACAATTACGAGTTATTGAATATTGATACGTAACGTGGATTGAATCTAATCCTATCGCCTATCGCCTTAAGCCGTAAGGTCGAGCTAAGCTTGAGATATTTTATTTGCCCCGATCAGCACGTAAAGCAAGCTTTTTTTATTATGAGACGGCACTGACACTGGCACTAGATTCTCCGAGGATGGTGGTCTCACGAAACTCTTCTTACTTCTTTTGTTTTTCTGAGGTTGACATCCTAATTTGATTGGGGCGAGTGGATTCGCCTGTGGCACCTCGCCTACTAAGGGGGTCCCCCCGATACAAGAGAACAGCCGCTTTCTTTTTATATGTTTCAGAAAAGCAGCATTCTCAACTATTATAGTTATAGTATAGAAGTCAAATTTTGATAAAAGAACTGTTTACCCAGATACTCTAGGACCAGGAAAAGATCTGACATGTGGAATCGTGCTTTCGCAGCCAGCCTTAAGGTCGAGGTGGATGGAAGTGCTTCTCTCGTAGATGGGAGCACTTTCAAGTCGTAGAGTCTATCTCTTTTCGTAGATCTAAAATCGGAATTGTCATATGAAAAAAATTAAATTCTTGTTCCATGTCATAGAGGCTAAAACCTCACTTGATTCTCCTCTCGTTCCTTTTGACTCCCTTCTTATAATAGTATAATCCTTAACCGCATCACGCAAAAGAAAGATGCCTATTCAAATCAAATAAAAAAGGGCCGCCTCTAGGGAGAGGAGGTGAAAGGCGCTCCTTCTTATCGGGAAGCTTTGGCAGGCTCGTTACCAGCTTCAATTGAATAGCTACGTCTGCACCAACCCTTACTTTGGCATCGGTCTTTTCTCACTTTGGTAACTTATTTATGTCATTCATTATATATATATTATATAAATATAATGAATTATTCAGCCACGTCTCTACTTTGCTTTGATGCCAAGCATCGGACCACACACATCCAACCGACGCGCACAACTTGGCTTTGTATAAGAGTAGAATAAAGAGATCGTATATCTTACCGATAGATATCTCCACCACTTGTTGACAAGAGAAAAACAGCCACCGTGGCTGTCTCATAAATCGCACCGCTTAGCCGCTTAGCGAGTTGGTGTAGCTCGCACCCTAGTAGCATTTGCTACGTATTTCAGGTCTGTGAAATGCTTTCTTTCAGTCGACGACTCTGACTGATGCCCCAGAGGGAGCGAGTGCAGGCGTACATTTAGTTTAAACTATCAGGATGAATTGAATTAGATTATTTAATCTAATAGTTAATTGCTATCTTATTTAAAAGTTTTTTGTGCCCGACCTGAGACCTCATTTCGAGAGATGGGCTTCGTAGCCTACAGTACTGTGATCTCGAAATGTATTGGATGTCCGGCCTTCGTGCCTTCTATCTTTTTTTCTCCGGCGTAAAAGCATCAGTTTGATCATCTAGTTCTGCACTTCTTGCAGTCTTGAATTGTTATTTAACTGATTTACTCTGGTATTGTTAGTAGGACGTGGTAATAGATAGCAGGAGGTATTGCTTACTTATCTGATTCTTTTTTGATGCCGTGCCGGTCCAAAGAGAAGCTAGCCTTTACCTCTTCTGCCAGCCCTTCCCGGTCAACTGCGGAAACCTTCTCAATTCAATTGCCGATTTTTAGCCTATCTCGCTAGTTCAAGCCCTCTTATGGGTCTTTGTTCTAGTTCTGCTTTCACATGCTCTTTAACTTGCCCTAATCTACCGTCCAATCCCACATACATTCATTCTCTTCTACTTGGTAAATATGGCTTAGCTGGCTCTCTGCCCGCCTCTCTATTATTGATAGGCTCGGTAGGCTAAGTAAGTAATACCATTGGCTAGTACTTTTATTCTTAGGCTAGCTAGTAATTAACGTAGACGTAGTTGTCAAGGCTTTCGTGCTAGTAGCTTAGGAGTCAGATGCTTCTTCTCTCTCCTTTTTTCTCGCTTCTGTTAGATATTGCTTAGTTTATATGTTATGTCCATCTTTTTTCTTAAACCATAGGCCTTTTAAATGGATCATCTCATAGATGGAACACACTGCCTGTAATTAGCGATCTTCCTCTTTTTCAGAAGCATGAGTAGGACTTCTAGTGTTGGGAAAGTCATCTCATTGAACATACAACCTCGTGAATATTAAAACTAAAGAGGTCTGTGTTAAGCATATAATAACCTAGATCAAAAATAAAATAAGATTAAGATAAGGTAGCATAGCACGCTTGACAGGGCCTTGTTTACTGAGTTGCAATTTAGCCATAGTCCATCGACGCCTCGTAGTACCACTTACAGTACTCGCAGAGTGATTGAGTCCAAGATTTTCACTCAATCTTCTCAACGAGGAAAGAAGCATCGTCGTCGAGCTGGCGAGATAAATCCTCTATAAGTCTCTCTACGTAACCCCAATCGGGCTTACAGCTCTCAACTAACATCATACCAATCTTATAACAGCTTACCAGAAAACCCTCTGGAAAACCTAACCAGACTGAGAAAGGCATAGGACGGATACCACCTGGAGAGAGGGCGACAAGAATGTGCCGAAACCCGTGACGATTGTAATTTGGGTTAATGTTACAAGGCTTACAGGAAGACCTCCTAACCCCTCTTAATCTCAGAGAAGTCTTAATGTTATTACACCCTATTTGCTTTGCTTCATCACCGGCATTTTAAAGCCACAGCGAACCAAGCTGACCTACCTCTATCACTAAACTCTACCCTAAGACGTTGTGTAAAAAATCTTCGGGTACTAAAAAGTATTGAGGTTCCGGCTGAGTTCTTACAAGGCCTAGTGTTGCTAGAGTATGCGTATTGGTGGATCTCTTGAAGGATATGCCCAATCGTATTTGGCTGGGGATGGGAAAGTTTGGACGCTGGAAACTAATTATTTATGAGAATCCCCCGAAGTATTGCTCCTTCTGTCGTATGAGAGGCCACAGCCTAGATGAATGCAAAGCTAGCCCTGTTCTAAATAAAGACAAAGAACTTTGCAGGATGATACTATCAACCCTAATGGAGCCAAGGAGAAACCAAACCAGTTGCAGGCCAGGGTGAGACTTCGAAAGCTGCTGAGAGTGTAAAGCTAGTCACACAAAAAAAATAAAATGCATATATTTTTATTTATATATAAATTCTTTCTTTAATGATAGGAAGGACTGCCCTTAAACCGAAGTCTAAGGCTGAGGCTGGGATTCGACTTAACTAACATAACATCCTAAGCTGGGATTCAACTTGTCTTAAATAACATGCTAAGACTGAGACTGAGCTTCTTCTGACTTATAAGCTCAAGAAGTCCTGTTCCTGATGTTAAGTTAAGGGAGTCAAGTGCCGGAGAATGCTCATTGAATTACGAGATCTCTAAATACAAATCTAATTGTCAAATCGAACGAGTTCAGCCAAGCAAGCGAATTCTTCTCCTGCAATAGCATATGCAACGAGCGTAGGGACGAAGAGCTTTAGTACTGGTGCGACAGAATGAGCTTTAGTACGGGTTGCCCAATATCGCTATCGCAATATGGCTTTAATGACTTTACTGATATATCAGAATTTATACTTCTTTCCCGCTAAGTAAGGTTCCCGACAATGTTGTTAATTTATCTCCTGCCTTTAATAAGCATGCCAGGACTGTACTTATGCACGGGATGCACTTTAGTATGGCTTCCTGTTTCCCTTGGCTAACCAAGTGAACTCGTCTCCTGCAATAAGGCTTTAATACGAGGCCTTTTATTCCAGATTCCAGAATGTAATATAGTTATAGTATGGGGTTTGTCTTCCCTAATTTCTCAGATTTAATGCCTGTACTGATATAAAATATCAATATCAATAAAAGGCTAATCTTCAACCCGATCAAGAAGAATAACCTTTTGCTGGCTAACAAACGAGTTTCCTATCCCTAACTCACTTCTATTTTAAGCTATTTCATAACCTTTGCTCTTTTATAACTCCATTCCCTTTGTTCAACCAAAAAGGCTGATTTAAGAATTATTCTACCTAAATTGCAAGATCAGAAATTTCTTCAATTTAAATTTGAATTTTTTAAGCCAGCCGGTGGAATTTTAATCTATTTCATTCGTAACTAAGAAAAATTAATGAGATTTAAAAAGAGAATTTCGTTACTCGTAAAATCATAGATTTAGTGGCAGTTCGTATCTTATGATTTTTATGTAAGAAATAGCAGAAATTGCAAAGAATGCAAAAAAGACGTGGTTTCATCAATGAAAAAAAACCTTTTTAACTAAAAAAGTTGTTTGTACGGTATTTAAAAAGAGAAGGAAAGACGCCCTTAACTTAAAGTCTACGTCACGAGCAGGGTTTGCGATAGCTAGCTTCAAACGAGAGACCTTCGCTTCCTCTCCCCACTTCTAATTCTTATGCGAGCTCTTTCATTGCTATTTCATCCCGAGGGCTAGGTATAAGAAGTGAGTTATTCTCTTCCTCTCCAGTAAGTCGAGCAATTGCATACCTTTGGTCAGCTCATAAATACCTTATCTATCTAATCTTTCTTATATTATATTAGGTAAGCTGATTTACAACATGATACCGAAAGTGCAACGAAATTAAATATCAGAAAAAGAGGATCTTTCCTTTGAACTTTAATCTTTACATAGCTTCTTTAAAAAAAAAAAAAAGAAGAAGACTATCTCACCCGAACAAAAGAGATAAAAAAAAATCTTTCTATTAGGGATCGCAAAGAAAACCAGACAGAGGTCCACGACTCTGAGGTCGAGTGAAAGATTCGCCGCAAGTAGCCTTCCAAGGCGAAAGGAGGCCACCCTAGACTCTATTCTGGTATGGGGCACACACAGGCAAAGATAGCTGCATTTCTATAGGTTCGATTCATCAATGCTTATATGAGAAATATCAGTCACAGATTGATGTTGCATATTCAGCTCCGGTTGCGGATTAAGCTAAGCTTTTTTAGCTATAAGACCCCATAATAACCGATTGAACAAGAGTTGCCGTTTCGTCGAAAACTTTGATAACTTACTTGCCCCAGCACTCCAAACGGCTTAAACTTTCTACCACTCCATGGAACGAGATAGAGATTGTTGAGCCAATCCCGTAGATAGAAGTAGCTAGACGATTCATTTCGATTCCTGTACCGTCCACGATATCTGAGAACAACCTCACCTAAGTAGATTGCCTATGAGAGCACCTCGTATTCCATGTAAGTGTAAGTCAGATTAGACCAGACCGACCCAGAGAGGAACGTGCCCACGAGGGCACCACCAGATGTTGTAGATGAACCTAACCTACTAAAGAAGAAGTTGAGTATATCATAGCTGACCGCACCATGGGCTAGCCCATAGACCGACTGCACGAATGGAAGACTACTTAGTAAAGTCGAAGGGCCAACCTGAGAGCAAGTCAAGCTGGGAACGGGCTGAGACTTACGATTCCGAAGACCAAGTCTTCGACTACTGGACGTCTCGCAGAGCGACTCTCAACGAGGACGTTGAGACTGTTCGAAAAAAACCTTTTTTGGCTTAATCCACCTTTACTAAAGATCAAAGAGTCCGCCTGTACTCTGGCTAATAAGGAAAAGGTTTTTTAACCCAAGTTTGACTCTGATTAGATCCTTAGCGCAAGCGCTAAGTAAGCTAAGCAAGCTACCTTATTGTAATTGTAATAAAAACGAGGAAAATAACGTCAAGGAGAAAGGAACAAGGGGGCCAGAGGCACCGATCATTATATCTTTTATTTTTTTTTCTTGTATGGAAAGAGGGGATGATATGTGGCCTAGTATACTTTCTCGTTTGGTCAACGAGACGTACGTAAGTCGACATAGCTCCATGTATCTGTTCTTTGGAGCTAGAATCTATCAATAGAAAAAAAGATATATATAATAGTGTAGGGAGCCTAGGAGGGCAGCGAACATGGCTCAAGAGTGTCTATCCAAAGTCCTTCTCTTCTTCACTCAAAGAGATAATGCAACCTTTGAATGGTACTTGATAAAGAATGAATCTTTTGGTTAGAATACGGATAAAAGGAAATGCCACGCTCCGCGTGTCACGAGATATGGGGCGTTCTAATTGAAGGCTCATACTTTTATTTTCGGCCTTATTATGGTAAGGCCAATGCACTAGCCAGGCCAGTGTGGTGGCGAACACGCTGTGCTGTAAGCTAAGCTGTTCACCTTGTAGACGGAGGAGATATATAAAGTGTGCCGCGCGTGATTCATAAGATTCTATAATAGAGCATCAGTAGATTATTTAACTTAGCCTGCTTCTCCCATAACTTTTACTTTCTGGACCAACCAACCCGCGGATCTGCCCCCGAAAGTCTCTCTGCATTTTGAGAGCAGAGCATGCAAAATCGAGCAATGGATCTTAAAAGAATTCCACTTTGAATGGCACGACTCTTTTAATTTCTGCGTCGGCATTTGAGTTATCTCCTCTCCTCTTTTCTTTCAATCGACACACTCAATGCAGATAGCTCTGGTGACCTCGGCTTCTGCCTCTATCAGGCTTTTCAAGACCTACCACGCTTCCCCCAAAACCCATTTTCTTTATTTTACGGGCCCGTAAAAAAGATAAATGAGGATCCTTCCCCCCAAAAACCAAGGGAGGCAGCAGCCCCCACCTTCACCACCACAGCATGGGGGAGCTACTCCTTAATCCGAACTACAACCAAAATAAATTTGATCAAAATCGATATATAATGCTAAACCGAGACCGAGATAGAGAGAGAGGGCTGCCCTTTTTTTATTTTATTTTTTGTTGGCTCTTCGAGACAAAAGCACTCATAGGAATGGTGCTAATTCCCATCTTCCTTCTAGTCTCGTTTGGTTTCGAGAGCTTCCCACTCCTCGTCCCTTACTCGTCCTTTGACAGCCGTTATCTTGGATTTTTTCTGTATGCTAGGGCTTCGCGCCTCACCTTTCTACATAAAATAATAATAACCGGGTCTCTAGAAAACATAATGAAAAGCCCGGGTGAAAGCAAAAACAAAAGGAGAGAAGAAAAGTATAAAGAGGGAAAGAAGTTTAGTACTAGTTCTTACCTTACTGATTTTTTAATGGAAATTAAAAAAATAATAAAAAAAAAAAAGGCACCTCAGGGGGCGCAGGAGGCCCCACTACTTCTTCATTCAGGGGGAAGGAAACTAGCTTTCCACTGGGCGAGAGGTACACCTAACTTACCTACCTACTCATCAATCACGGCGTTCAGCTGACTTGAACTGATAGACCTTTATTGTATTGGAATTAGGCGCTCATCTTTTTACTGTTGTCAACTAATCTTTTCAATGTTCGATTTTGCTCTATGTTAGAACATTTCTGTGAATGCTATTTTGATCTAAGTGGTCTTATTCTGTGTCCCGTGCTAGGAAGCATTACTCTTCTTTTCATTCCAAATTCAAGAATACGATCGATACGATTGATTGGTCTGTGCGCTTCTCTTATTACTTTTTTGTATTCTCCTGTTCTTCGGATACAATTTGATCCTTCTACGGCCAAATCTCAATTTGTCGAAAGCCTTCGATGGCTTCCTTATGAAAACATAAATTTTTATTTGGGTATAGACGGTATCTCTTTATTCTTCGTGATATTGACCACATTTTTGATCCCTATTTGCATTTTAGTGGGTTGGTCTGGTATGAGAAGTTATGGGAAAGAGTATATTACAGCATCTCTAATTCGTGAATTTCTAATGATCGCCGTGTTCTGCATGCTGGATCTTCTACTATTCTATGTTCTTTCCGAAAGCGTGCTAATCCCTATGTTGTGCGGAGCTGAGCATCTTCTATTCGCTAGGATAATTTCCTCTGCAGGGGCCTTGTGCAGTAAACCCCCTACGGGCGGTCGTCCGTCGTCGTAAAGTAGTCTCCGCGAAGCTTTCGGGAAGAGGGGTAGTCTTGTGCGTAAGCATAGCATTTCTGGTCGAACCCGCCCAACTTAACTAAGAAGAACCGAACCTGACAGACACATCTTTTTCCCTTTTTGGGGAGGGTACTCTGAGTAGTGGGTACCTTGTAGGACCTCGACTCGCCTACTCGGGTCTTGTATGAATATGCAGGAAGGGGTGCTCCTGGGTGTGTGTAGGAGTTGTGTTTGTTCGCGAGAATGGATTCCTCGTCAAGTAAGTTTGGAGGGTGTGGACACACTTGCGCGAATTCAGGTAACGGCTACAAGGAAGAAATCGAAAGGAAACTGTACCCAACCAGGGATGGACGTAAACTCGTAAGCTACCGAGGAGGGTAGGGATAATCGTCCAGGTCTTATTGTGAAACAAAAAAGCCGCCCCGCCACAGCAGGCGGGTTGGTTCCTCTGTCGTCACCGGGGAGCTCTTGGCGAGGAGACCTTAGGATAAGTTGCTAAAACAAACGGGAGGAGAGGCTCAACCCGTTCAGTAAAATTCCGAAGAAAGACTGTTGGCAGCAGGTGGAGACATGTCTGCGACCCCCTTAAAAAAAAAGGAAATGCGGGCAGGGTAGAGCTCCGCGGAGGGTTCGAGAATAGGGTAAGGTCCTGTCCTTAAGATTCAGAAAAAAAAAGAGTTCTAAACCTTTAACAAGTGCTGCGTACAAGTTCCGGCCAGGATGATTGGGAAAGATCAAACCAATTTGAACCGCTCACATCACAGCACAGTAGTAGTAGCGTAAAGGCCGTAAGTCGGGGAGCGGCCATAACATACATACATACATACATACATAAGGCTATTACTTTTACATCTCTCTCCTCTCTAGAGATCCATAGATATCTAGAGAGAGAGATCCGCCTGCGTGAGCAACCCGACGGTGCGTTACATGTGCTCTACAGGCCGCACTCCATCTTTCTTCCCAACGAGTCTCTTTCTTTTTTTATTTGGAAGACGGGCCTTACGTTCGGTTCGAAAGGCATGGTTTTTAGTATGTCTCAAAATGGGGCCCCTCACTAGTCCGGCTAGCTAGTGAGCGGTTCTTTCGGGCGGGAAGCAGGCCGGGCCATACGAGCGGGCATCCCCCGCAACGCAAGCAGCATTGTTCGCCCACTACCCGAAAAGCAAAAGATTCGAGAGTCCAGGCTGAAAATACATGCATAGAGAGTGGTCTAATGACAAGGGCCGACGACGAAAGCTCGGGACGGA
Source organism: Heliosperma pusillum (assembly GCA_022085475.1). Lineage (NCBI taxonomy): Eukaryota > Viridiplantae > Streptophyta > Magnoliopsida > Caryophyllales > Caryophyllaceae > Heliosperma > Heliosperma pusillum. The sequence goes on along the minus strand of JAIUZE010073681.1, from coordinate 21,358 downwards.
GCCGTATGATGCGGAAGTCTCACGTACGGTTCCCTGAGAAGGGAGTGGCTACCTACTGGAGCTTCGACCAACCACTACCGACCGGTCAATTCCGCTTTGGGGCCACCCCTTACTCTACCATTATTATAGGGGTCTGGGGTTCGAGACAAAGAAAGATCAAGGCAGCATATCAGTTTTTCCTTTATACTTTACTTGGATCTGTTTTTATGCTATTAGCTATTCTGTTGATTCTTCTCCAAACAGGAACCACCGATTTACAAATCTTATTAACCACAGAATTTAGTGAGCGGCGCCAAATCTTTTTATGGATTGCTTTTTTCGCCTCTTTCGCTGTCAAAGTTCCTATGGTACCAGTTCATATTTGGTTACCCGAAGCTCATGTAGAGGCACCCACGGCAGGATCCGTTATCTTGGCAGGAATTCTTTTAAAATTGGGAACTTACGGGTTTTTAAGATTTTCAATACCCATGTTTCCTGAAGCGACACTTTGTTTCACTCCCTTCATTTATACTCTAAGCGCGATTGCTATAATATATACTTCCTTGACCACTTTAAGACAGATCGATCTTAAGAAGATCATTGCTTACTCCTCAGTAGCCCATATGAATTTTGTGACTATTGGTATGTTTAGTCTGAACATACAGGGAATTGGAGGTAGCATTCTACCGATGTTAAGTCATGGACTGGTTTCTTCAGCCCTTTTTCTATGTGTTGGTGTTCTATATGACCGACATAAGACTCGACTTGTTAGATATTACGGAGGTTTAGTGAGCACCATGCCGAATTTCTCTACCATTTTCTTATTTTTCACTTTAGCCAATATGAGTTTACCTGGTACTAGCAGCTTTATCGGGGAATTTCTCATCTTAGTAGGAGCTTTCCAAAGAAATAGCTTAGTAGCCACATTAGCAGCGCTTGGGATGATTTTAGGCGCGGCCTATTCCCTTTGGCTATATAATCGTGTGGTTTCTGGAAATTTAAAACCCGACTTCCTCCATAAATTCTCCGATCCAAATGGCAGAGAAATTTTCATATTTATACCCTTTCTTGTTGGAGGGGCGACCGTCCGTTAAACTACCAAAGAAAAAAGGGTAAACCAATGTAATCATGACATTGTAGGTGCTTGCGATGGGACGGATGCGACTTCCCTCAGTTGGTTTGGGTGGCATAGCCCGTTGCGGAAGTCCCCCCCTTTTTTAATCTTTAATCCATTTCTTTTTTAATCCATTTCTTTAGTCTTTAGGGAGCCAAAGCTTTACTTTTAAAGTAAGGCTCGCGCAGGGGCGCTCACATTTTTTGGCTGAGCCATATCTTGTTGGGTGAGACCGAGATAAAGAAAGGACGGAGGTTACCCTGGTAATGGCATTTCTCGACCGTGTCTCCGAGGGACAGTTGAACGAGCGACTCATGAATGCTGCCAGATCGAACGAGCCAATAACTCGAACGCCTTCGGTCTGTTTTTTGAGCAAGAATCACAGCGTTACCTTACCTTCACCATGATACAGACTCCAAGTTCTTATGGCAGAGCACGAGGAGATTTCTCATCAATATGATGATGAGAATATAAACCAGAAGCACGACCGGAGTCTTCGTGGTCCAAGATAATAAAACCATCAATAAGAGTAACGTAAGCATGAGACTTTTTGGTAGTACCGGTGAACCAGATGGCCGCGGCGATAGAATCTGGGACGGAGGACTCGTAGTATCTCTCTAGATCTGGCAAAAGCGAGAGACCCCCTAACGTAATTAGAATAGAGGCTGACTGCTGAACCCACTCTGGCCTCGAAGGGCAAGCCCCTGTGGTTGCGAGCTGGAGCTGCCATTGCTTATGGCTAGAGCAATGGGAGGGGGCCCCTGCAGAGAGAACAGTAAGGATAACGAGCGCTCCGCCCGCTTGGCGGGCGCCAGGAGCAGCAGGCAAGTGCTTGGTAGGCTAACAGCCCAGTGAACCGGGAAGAGCACTCGACGAAAGGAGGACAGACTAAGCAAGTACGATAAATTGGCCCTGCTCCGCTTTCTGAAAAGCAAGGTGACCCCTACCCCTGTTAATGTTAAGGAGGTGAGGTCAAACCAAGGACCTATGGAAGTCGGGGCTCGTCCCTGGTCAATATTGGATAAAACAATAGGAGGCCGTAGCGCTGACCTCTTTTTTTATTGATTCAATACAATAGGGGAAAAGATCGTACAGTTCCCTACCGAGACAACATAAACTCTCAACGGATTTTCTGCGCGCTGGGCATACTTCTTCCGTGCGTCTTTATCGTGGTGGCGGAAACAGAACAACAGGGAAAGACCCGGCCGACCTGCCCAGGTCGCCTTGGCGAGCTTTATTTAAGAGAGACTGGGGAGTAAAAATACTTCCGTTTCCGTTCTTGGTTTGCTCTTCGCGCCTCTCGATATTTTTCGTAGTTGGGAAGAGGGAAGGAGTCTAAATCAATGGACATTAATGAACCATCATTGATGGACGTTGCACATGACACGATCAATTCGACTCAAGGTCCGGCGCTAATAGAAGTTGCTTACTCTCCTAGTAGCGAAGGAAAAGGGCAGGGCTCTTTTTTCGTAGTAATAGTGGGCGGGTCTCATGAGATCTATGCCGGCCGCCGGAATCAAACGAAGGTCGAAGGACCATTCGATTGATTAAGGGGCATAGCGGCGCCCTCGCCTGGCGCCATTCCCCGACCTAGCAGCAGACGGGCGGGCCGTGCCTGAATTCAGACCAGACTTTTCTTTCTTTGTTTGAGCTGTTCCCACGCACCTAAGTTTAAATAATACGGAAGATCTCAGTTGTCCTGGACTGGACAAGTACGTAGGGATCCTCGTGGGCATGGTAACCTAAGGGGGGGGGGAGTTAAAATTATCTTAGAACCTTTTCACCCCACCCAAGAGCGCTTATGTCATATGGGAACTCATGGCTGGAAACAATCCTTATGGTTTTGATATCCAGTAGGAATAATAAGAATCAAAGTCCAGGTTGGTTGGTGAGCCTAGTGATAGGAAACTATCTTGCTTGGTTCGGGGAGCACTTGTTGGATTAAAGATTTTTTTTTCTAGATGTTATGGCCTAAATCCTGAACTATTGACTCTACTTGTTCGGATGGGTGTTCACCCCAAAGTGTTCCCGGACCGCATGCATACATCCGTAAGTAACTTAGTGCAACATGGAAAATTTCATTGAGAGGAATCAGCAAAGAAAAGAAAAACAGGTAAATTAATGTGTATTTGAAAGATTGTCCTCGGGCGCCTTATTGGACATAGGTCAAGCTTCTTCTTCCCTTGCTTAGGTCTTTCTTTAGTGCACTGAAGTTCGTTCAGGTGTCTACACAGGCCTGTGGTCTTCTTTTATATTCTGTCGGGAGTTAAGATTGCTCCACCTAAGTAGAACAACAAGGGCAGAGCTGCGCCTTCCTTTCACGTGCTTTCAAGCTATCCGGTCCAGTAGAGGTGAGCCCACGCTTTCCCTTCCTGCTTTTCTGGATTAATCGCTTCCTTATTTGCCTCCCAGGAAATGTCATCAGATTCTCTGGACCTATCTTTGATGTTAGCTTCAGGGGTTAAGGTAGCTCTTGGGCTGGTCTTGCTTTCTCACTTGTATCGGGGTTTATTTCACTTTGTTGATAGTCACTTTGCCTCTTTTGTTTGGGGGACCATGATGGTTCTTGCAATTGTGGATCCTTGCCTACTTTCCAGACTTTTTGCTCTCGTACTCCTTCGACCCAAGATACCCTTTGCTTGGTTTTTCCTTCTCCATAAGCGGACCTAGAACTGGAATGGGAACTTAAAATAAAAGTGAGAGCAATTGGCTTCATTGCATATAACTAAATAACTGGACTGCGAAGCCCTTCTCGCCCAACGGCCTATTAGAGCTATGCATGAGACAATGAAAGAATCCCACTTTCGGGTACAGTTCTTCGCTTTTGTTATATCTTATTACATTCCTGCTGGATATACTCCTTGTCTGGGTACTCCCCCTCCTGCTTGAAGGCCTGCAAGCTAGTCTTTTTTCGAAGTACGTAGGACTGCTTATGGGTGGGCAACTACTGGAGCTTATGAAAGATAAGGCGCTGGACCAGAACCTGCTATCCCCGCTGGCTTAACTGATCGCCTAAGGGACTAAGTTACTTTTAGTAAGATACAGGGACGCCCCAGGCCAGGGGCTACTGATTGTGCTTGTATCAGTGAAGATTGCTTCCAGTGATCAAAAATAATAAATTTTAAAAACCATGGCTTTATTTCCAACACTCCGGATAGGTGGAAGAATCTATCTATGTCCATCCCCTCTTTATACGGTACCGGAGGATCAGTTGCTGGAGAAGAGGAATCCTGTAGATCGGCGGAATCTCTGTTCTCACCCCCTCTCGCTAAAGAAAGGAACTCGTTAGGATATTACTTTTTTTTTGTCCTCAACTCAGCGGAAAGGAAAGGCAGTGAAGAGGCTCCGGCTCCAAGGTCCAGCTTCTTTATCTTTTGCTTAGATGGTACCTTGGCGAGGAATCTTTGAACCTAGAAAAAACTAAGAGCTTCGGCCCTCCTCTCCTGTGAGAAAAGAGCCACCTCGAGTTCAGCGGCTGCTTAGTAGAGCAAGGTTTAGGTCTTTTCTTCCTAAGGGCTTCACTGGTAAAGAATCCAAAGAGTTTAACTCAGTCATATACCCCCTCTACCAAAACCCCGATTCTCTGCTTTCGGGTTACCCCATTACCACTAAAGCTCGATATTGCAATAGCAACCTATCCTTTCTTTGATTAAAGAAGGAGCCTTCACTCCGCCCCAGCTACCTTTACCCTCTTTAGGAAGAGTTCTCGTATTGTGATTGATCCTTTGGTGTATCACTCTCGATCATTTCCCACATAGATGTATAAGAGGGTGTAAATTATTTACCTTTAATCGATCTAAGATGAAGAGGTGCTTCTTTCTCTCTTAATGTATATGGAAGCACATTTTGGACTAAAGAGATTCAAGGATAAAGGGTCCTTCAAAATGAGGAGTAGGAGACGGAGCGAACGAAGCGACTTTAGCAACTGAACAAGGAGCGGGCTGTTGAGGGAGACAATTACGAGTTATTGAATATTGATACGTAACGTGGATTGAATCTAATCCTATCGCCTATCGCCTTAAGCCGTAAGGTCGAGCTAAGCTTGAGATATTTTATTTGCCCCGATCAGCACGTAAAGCAAGCTTTTTTTATTATGAGACGGCACTGACACTGGCACTAGATTCTCCGAGGATGGTGGTCTCACGAAACTCTTCTTACTTCTTTTGTTTTTCTGAGGTTGACATCCTAATTTGATTGGGGCGAGTGGATTCGCCTGTGGCACCTCGCCTACTAAGGGGGTCCCCCCGATACAAGAGAACAGCCGCTTTCTTTTTATATGTTTCAGAAAAGCAGCATTCTCAACTATTATAGTTATAGTATAGAAGTCAAATTTTGATAAAAGAACTGTTTACCCAGATACTCTAGGACCAGGAAAAGATCTGACATGTGGAATCGTGCTTTCGCAGCCAGCCTTAAGGTCGAGGTGGATGGAAGTGCTTCTCTCGTAGATGGGAGCACTTTCAAGTCGTAGAGTCTATCTCTTTTCGTAGATCTAAAATCGGAATTGTCATATGAAAAAAATTAAATTCTTGTTCCATGTCATAGAGGCTAAAACCTCACTTGATTCTCCTCTCGTTCCTTTTGACTCCCTTCTTATAATAGTATAATCCTTAACCGCATCACGCAAAAGAAAGATGCCTATTCAAATCAAATAAAAAAGGGCCGCCTCTAGGGAGAGGAGGTGAAAGGCGCTCCTTCTTATCGGGAAGCTTTGGCAGGCTCGTTACCAGCTTCAATTGAATAGCTACGTCTGCACCAACCCTTACTTTGGCATCGGTCTTTTCTCACTTTGGTAACTTATTTATGTCATTCATTATATATATATTATATAAATATAATGAATTATTCAGCCACGTCTCTACTTTGCTTTGATGCCAAGCATCGGACCACACACATCCAACCGACGCGCACAACTTGGCTTTGTATAAGAGTAGAATAAAGAGATCGTATATCTTACCGATAGATATCTCCACCACTTGTTGACAAGAGAAAAACAGCCACCGTGGCTGTCTCATAAATCGCACCGCTTAGCCGCTTAGCGAGTTGGTGTAGCTCGCACCCTAGTAGCATTTGCTACGTATTTCAGGTCTGTGAAATGCTTTCTTTCAGTCGACGACTCTGACTGATGCCCCAGAGGGAGCGAGTGCAGGCGTACATTTAGTTTAAACTATCAGGATGAATTGAATTAGATTATTTAATCTAATAGTTAATTGCTATCTTATTTAAAAGTTTTTTGTGCCCGACCTGAGACCTCATTTCGAGAGATGGGCTTCGTAGCCTACAGTACTGTGATCTCGAAATGTATTGGATGTCCGGCCTTCGTGCCTTCTATCTTTTTTTCTCCGGCGTAAAAGCATCAGTTTGATCATCTAGTTCTGCACTTCTTGCAGTCTTGAATTGTTATTTAACTGATTTACTCTGGTATTGTTAGTAGGACGTGGTAATAGATAGCAGGAGGTATTGCTTACTTATCTGATTCTTTTTTGATGCCGTGCCGGTCCAAAGAGAAGCTAGCCTTTACCTCTTCTGCCAGCCCTTCCCGGTCAACTGCGGAAACCTTCTCAATTCAATTGCCGATTTTTAGCCTATCTCGCTAGTTCAAGCCCTCTTATGGGTCTTTGTTCTAGTTCTGCTTTCACATGCTCTTTAACTTGCCCTAATCTACCGTCCAATCCCACATACATTCATTCTCTTCTACTTGGTAAATATGGCTTAGCTGGCTCTCTGCCCGCCTCTCTATTATTGATAGGCTCGGTAGGCTAAGTAAGTAATACCATTGGCTAGTACTTTTATTCTTAGGCTAGCTAGTAATTAACGTAGACGTAGTTGTCAAGGCTTTCGTGCTAGTAGCTTAGGAGTCAGATGCTTCTTCTCTCTCCTTTTTTCTCGCTTCTGTTAGATATTGCTTAGTTTATATGTTATGTCCATCTTTTTTCTTAAACCATAGGCCTTTTAAATGGATCATCTCATAGATGGAACACACTGCCTGTAATTAGCGATCTTCCTCTTTTTCAGAAGCATGAGTAGGACTTCTAGTGTTGGGAAAGTCATCTCATTGAACATACAACCTCGTGAATATTAAAACTAAAGAGGTCTGTGTTAAGCATATAATAACCTAGATCAAAAATAAAATAAGATTAAGATAAGGTAGCATAGCACGCTTGACAGGGCCTTGTTTACTGAGTTGCAATTTAGCCATAGTCCATCGACGCCTCGTAGTACCACTTACAGTACTCGCAGAGTGATTGAGTCCAAGATTTTCACTCAATCTTCTCAACGAGGAAAGAAGCATCGTCGTCGAGCTGGCGAGATAAATCCTCTATAAGTCTCTCTACGTAACCCCAATCGGGCTTACAGCTCTCAACTAACATCATACCAATCTTATAACAGCTTACCAGAAAACCCTCTGGAAAACCTAACCAGACTGAGAAAGGCATAGGACGGATACCACCTGGAGAGAGGGCGACAAGAATGTGCCGAAACCCGTGACGATTGTAATTTGGGTTAATGTTACAAGGCTTACAGGAAGACCTCCTAACCCCTCTTAATCTCAGAGAAGTCTTAATGTTATTACACCCTATTTGCTTTGCTTCATCACCGGCATTTTAAAGCCACAGCGAACCAAGCTGACCTACCTCTATCACTAAACTCTACCCTAAGACGTTGTGTAAAAAATCTTCGGGTACTAAAAAGTATTGAGGTTCCGGCTGAGTTCTTACAAGGCCTAGTGTTGCTAGAGTATGCGTATTGGTGGATCTCTTGAAGGATATGCCCAATCGTATTTGGCTGGGGATGGGAAAGTTTGGACGCTGGAAACTAATTATTTATGAGAATCCCCCGAAGTATTGCTCCTTCTGTCGTATGAGAGGCCACAGCCTAGATGAATGCAAAGCTAGCCCTGTTCTAAATAAAGACAAAGAACTTTGCAGGATGATACTATCAACCCTAATGGAGCCAAGGAGAAACCAAACCAGTTGCAGGCCAGGGTGAGACTTCGAAAGCTGCTGAGAGTGTAAAGCTAGTCACACAAAAAAAATAAAATGCATATATTTTTATTTATATATAAATTCTTTCTTTAATGATAGGAAGGACTGCCCTTAAACCGAAGTCTAAGGCTGAGGCTGGGATTCGACTTAACTAACATAACATCCTAAGCTGGGATTCAACTTGTCTTAAATAACATGCTAAGACTGAGACTGAGCTTCTTCTGACTTATAAGCTCAAGAAGTCCTGTTCCTGATGTTAAGTTAAGGGAGTCAAGTGCCGGAGAATGCTCATTGAATTACGAGATCTCTAAATACAAATCTAATTGTCAAATCGAACGAGTTCAGCCAAGCAAGCGAATTCTTCTCCTGCAATAGCATATGCAACGAGCGTAGGGACGAAGAGCTTTAGTACTGGTGCGACAGAATGAGCTTTAGTACGGGTTGCCCAATATCGCTATCGCAATATGGCTTTAATGACTTTACTGATATATCAGAATTTATACTTCTTTCCCGCTAAGTAAGGTTCCCGACAATGTTGTTAATTTATCTCCTGCCTTTAATAAGCATGCCAGGACTGTACTTATGCACGGGATGCACTTTAGTATGGCTTCCTGTTTCCCTTGGCTAACCAAGTGAACTCGTCTCCTGCAATAAGGCTTTAATACGAGGCCTTTTATTCCAGATTCCAGAATGTAATATAGTTATAGTATGGGGTTTGTCTTCCCTAATTTCTCAGATTTAATGCCTGTACTGATATAAAATATCAATATCAATAAAAGGCTAATCTTCAACCCGATCAAGAAGAATAACCTTTTGCTGGCTAACAAACGAGTTTCCTATCCCTAACTCACTTCTATTTTAAGCTATTTCATAACCTTTGCTCTTTTATAACTCCATTCCCTTTGTTCAACCAAAAAGGCTGATTTAAGAATTATTCTACCTAAATTGCAAGATCAGAAATTTCTTCAATTTAAATTTGAATTTTTTAAGCCAGCCGGTGGAATTTTAATCTATTTCATTCGTAACTAAGAAAAATTAATGAGATTTAAAAAGAGAATTTCGTTACTCGTAAAATCATAGATTTAGTGGCAGTTCGTATCTTATGATTTTTATGTAAGAAATAGCAGAAATTGCAAAGAATGCAAAAAAGACGTGGTTTCATCAATGAAAAAAAACCTTTTTAACTAAAAAAGTTGTTTGTACGGTATTTAAAAAGAGAAGGAAAGACGCCCTTAACTTAAAGTCTACGTCACGAGCAGGGTTTGCGATAGCTAGCTTCAAACGAGAGACCTTCGCTTCCTCTCCCCACTTCTAATTCTTATGCGAGCTCTTTCATTGCTATTTCATCCCGAGGGCTAGGTATAAGAAGTGAGTTATTCTCTTCCTCTCCAGTAAGTCGAGCAATTGCATCCCTTTGGTCAGCTCATAAATACCTTATCTATCTAATCTTTCTTATATTATATTAGGTAAGCTGATTTACAACATGATACCGAAAGTGCAACGAAATTAAATATCAGAAAAAGAGGATCTTTCCTTTGAACTTTAATCTTTACATAGCTTCTTTAAAAAAAAAAAAAAGAAGAAGACTATCTCACCCGAACAAAAGAGAAAAAAAAAAATCTTTCTATTAGGGATCGCAAAGAAAACCAGACAGAGGTCCACGACTCTGGGGTCGAGTGAAAGATTCGCCGCAAGTAGCCTTCCAAGGCGAAAGGAGGCCACCCTAGACTCTATTCTGGTATGGGGCACACACAGGCAAAGATAGCTGCATTTCTATAGGGTCGATTCATCAATGCTTATATGAGAAATATCAGTCACAGATTGATGTTGCATATTCAGCTCCGGTTGCGGATTAAGCTAAGCTTTTTTAGCTATAAGACCCCATAATAACCGATTGAACAAGAGTTGCCGTTTCGTCGAAAACTTTGATAACTTACTTGCCCCAGCACTCCAAACGGCTTAAACTTTCTACCACTCCATGGAACGAGATAGAGATTGTTGAGCCAATCCCGTAGATAGAAGTAGCTAGACGATTCATTTCGATTCCTGTACCGTCCACGATATCTGAGAACAACCTCACCTAAGTAGATTGCCTATGAGAGCACCTCGTATTCCATGTAAGTGTAAGTCAGATTAGACCAGACCGACCCAGAGAGGAACGTGCCCACGAGGGCACCACCAGATGTTGTAGATGAACCTAACCTACTAAAGAAGAAGTTGAGTATATCATAGCTGACCGCACCATGGGCTAGCCCATAGACCGACTGCACGAATGGAAGACTACTTAGTAAAGTCGAAGGGCCAACCTGAGAGCAAGTCAAGCTGGGAACGGGCTGAGACTTACGATTCCGAAGACCAAGTCTTCGACTACTGGACGTCTCGCAGAGCGACTCTCAACGAGGACGTTGAGACTGTTCGAAAAAAACCTTTTTTGGCTTAATCCACCTTTACTAAAGATCAAAGAGTCCGCCTGTACTCTGGCTAATAAGGAAAAGGTTTTTTAACCCAAGTTTGACTCGGATTAGATCCTTAGCGCAAGCGCTAAGTAAGCTAAGCAAGCTACCTTATTGTAATTGTAATAAAAACGAGGAAAATAACGTCAAGGAGAAAGGAACAAGGGGGCCAGAGGCACCGATCATTATATCTTTTATTTTTTTTTCTGGTATGGAAAGAGGGGATGATATGTGGCCTAGTATACTTTCTCGTTTGGTCAACGAGACGTACGTAAGTCGACATAGCTCCATGTATCTGTTCTTTGGAGCTAGAATCTATCAATAGAAAAAAAGATATATATAATAGTGTAGGGAGCCTAGGAGGGCAGCGAACATGGCTCAAGAGGGTCTATCCAAAGTCCTTCTCTTCTTCACTCAAAGAGATAATGCAACCTTTGAATGGTACTTGATAAAGAATGAATCTTTTGGTTAGAATACGGATAAAAGGAAAGGCCACGCTCCGCGTGTCACGAGATATGGGGCGTTCTAATTGAAGGCTCATACTTTTATTTTCGGCCTTATTATGGTAAGGCCAATGCACTAGCCAGGCCAGTGTGGTGGCGAACACGCTGTGCTGTAAGCTAAGCTGTTCACCTTGTAGACGGAGGAGATATATAAAGTGTGCCGCGCGTGATTCATAAGATTCTATAATAGAGCATCAGTAGATTATTTAACTTAGCCTGCTTCTCCCATAACTTTTACTTTCTGGACCAACCAACCCGCGGATCTGCCCCCGAAAGTCTCTCTGCATTTTGAGAGCAGAGCATGCAAAATCGAGCAATGGATCTTAAAAGAATTCCACTTTGAATGGCACGACTCTTTTAATTTCTGCGTCGGCATTTGAGTTATCTCCTCTCCTCTTTTCTTTCAATCGACACACTCCATGCAGATAGCTCTGGTGACCTCGGCTTCTGCCTCTATCAGGCTTTTCAAGACCTACCACGCTTCCCCCAAAACCCATTTTCTTTATTTTACGGGCCCGTAAAAAAGATAAATGAGGATCCTTCCCCCCAAAAACCAAGGGAGGCAGCAGCCCCCACCTTCACCACCACAGCATGGGGGAGCTACTCCTTAATCCGAACTACAACCAAAATAAATTTGATCAAAATCGATATATAATGCTAAACCGAGACCGAGATAGAGAGAGAGGGCTGCCCTTTTTTTATTTTATTTTTTGTTGGCTCTTCGAGACAAAAGCACTCATAGGAATGGTGCTAATTCCCATCTTCCTTCTAGTCTCGTTTGGTTTCGAGAGCTTCCCACTCCTCGTCCCTTACTCGTCCTTTGACAGCCGTTATCTTGGATTTTTTCTGTATGCTAGGGCTTCGCGCCTCACCTTTCTACATAAAATAATAATAACCGGGTCTCTAGAAAACATAATGAAAAGCCCGGGTGAAAGCAAAAACAAAAGGAGAGAAGAAAAGTATAAAGAGGGAAAGAAGTTTAGTACTAGTTCTTACCTTACTGATTTTTTAATGGAAAATAAAAAAATAATAAAAAAAAAAAAGGCACCTCAGGGGGCGCAGGAGGCCCCACTACTTCTTCATTCAGGGGGAAGGAAACTAGCTTTCCACTGGGCGAGAGGTACACCTAACTTACCTACCTACTCATCAATCACGGCGTTCAGCTGACTTGAACTGATAGACCTTTATTGTATTGGAATTAGGCGCTCATCTTTTTACTGTTGTCAACTAATCTTTTCAATGTTCGATTTTGCTCTATGTTAGAACATTTCTGTGAATGCTATTTTGATCTAAGTGGTCTTATTCTGTGTCCCGTGCTAGGAAGCATTACTCTTCTTTTCATTCCAAATTCAAGAATACGATCGATACGATTGATTGGTCTGTGCGCTTCTCTTATTACTTTTTTGTATTCTCCTGTTCTTCGGATACAATTTGATCCTTCTACGGCCAAATCTCAATTTGTCGAAAGCCTTCGATGGCTTCCTTATGAAAACATAAATTTTTATTTGGGTATAGCCGGTATCTCTTTATTCTTCGTGATATTGACCACATTTTTGATCCCTATTTGCATTTTAGTGGGTTGGTCTGGTATGAGAAGTTATGGGAAAGAGTATATTACAGCATCTCTAATTCGTGAATTTCTACTGATCGCCGTGTTCTGCATGCTGGATCTTCTACTATTCTATGTTCTTTCCGAAAGCGTGCTAATCCCTATGTTGTGCGGAGCTGAGCATCTTCTATTCGCTAGGATAATTTCCTCTGCAGGGGCCTTGTGCAGTAAACCCCCTACGGGCGGTCGTCCGTCGTCGTACAGTAGTCTCCGCGAAGCTTTCGGGAAGAGGGGTAGTCTTGTGCGTAAGCATAGCATTTCTGGTCGAACCCGCCCAACTTAACTAAGAAGAACCGAACCTGACAGACCCATCTTTTTCCCTTTTTGGGGAGGGTACTCTGAGTAGTGGGTACCTTGTAGGACCTCGACTCGCCTACTCGGGTCTTGTATGAATATGCAGGAAGGGGTGCTCCGGGGTGTGTGTAGGAGTTGTGTTTGTTCGCGAGAATGGATTCCTCGTCAAGTAAGTTTGGAGGGTGTGGACACACTTGCGCGAATTCAGGTAACGGCTACAAGGAAGAAATCGAAAGGAAACTGTACCCAACCAGGGATGGACGTAAACTCGTAAGCTACCGAGGAGGGTAGGGATAATCGTCCAGGTCTTATTGTGAAACAAAAAAGCCGCCCCGCCACAGCAGGCGGGTTGGTTCCTCTGTCGTCACCGGGGAGCTCTTGGCGAGGAGACCTTAGGATAAGTTGCTAAAACAAACGGGAGGAGAGGCTCAACCCGTTCAGTAAAATTCCGAAGAAAGACTGTTGGCAGCAGGTGGAGACATGTCTGCGACCCCCTTAAAAAAAAGGAAATGCGGGCAGGGTAGAGCTCCGCGGAGGGTTCGAGAATAGGGTAAGGTCCTGTCCTTAAGATTCAGAAAAAAAAAGAGTTCTAAACCTTTAACAAGTGCTGCGTACAAGTTCCGGCCAGGATGATTGGGAAAGATCAAACCAATTTGAACCGCTCACATCACAGCACAGTAGTAGTAGCGTAAAGGCCGTAAGTCGGGGAGCGGCCATAACATACATACATACATACATACATAAGGCTATTACTTTTACATCTCTCTCCTCTCTAGAGATCCATAGATATCTAGAGAGAGAGATCCGCCTGCGTGAGCAACCCGACGGTGCGTTACATGTGCTCTACAGGCCGCACTCCATCTTTCTTCCCAACGAGTCTCTTTCTTTTTTTATTTGGAAGACGGGCCTTACGTTCGGTTCGAAAGGCATGGTTTTTAGTATGTCTCAAAATGGGGCCCCTCACTAGTCCGGCTAGCTAGTGAGCGGTTCTTTCGGGCGGGAAGCAGGCCGGGCCATACGAGCGGGCATCCCCCGCAACGCAAGCAGCATTGTTCGCCCACTACCCGAAAAGCAAAAGATTCGAGAGTCCAGGCTGAAAATACATGCATAGAGAGTGGTCTAATGACAAGGGCCGACGACGAAAGCTCGGGACGGAGCCGTATGATGCGGAAGTCTCACGTACGGTTCCCTGAGAAGGGAGGGGCTACCTACTGGAGCTTCGACCAACCACTACCGACCGGTCAATTCCGCTTTGGGGCCACCCCTTACTCTACCATTATTATAGGGGTCTGGGGTTCGAGACAAAGAAAGATCAAGGCAGCATATCAGTTTTTCCTTTATACTTTACTTGGATCTGTTTTTATGCTATTAGTTATTCTGTTGATTCTTCTCCAAACAGGAACCACCGATTTACAAATCTTATTAACCACAGAATTTAGTGAGCGGCGCCAAATCTTTTTATGGATTGCTTTTTTCGCCTCTTTCGCTGTCAAAGTTCCTATGGTACCAGTTCATATTTGGTTACCCGAAGCTCATGTAGAGGCACCCACGGCAGGATCCGTTATCTTGGCAGGAATTCTTTTAAAATTGGGAACTTACTGGTTTTTAAGATTTTCAATACCCATGTTTCCTGAAGCGACACTTTGTTTCACTCCCTTCATTTATACTCTAAGCGCGATTGCTATAATATATACTTCCTTGACCACTTTAAGACAGATCGATCTTAAGAAGATCATTGCTTACTCCTCAGTAGCCCATATGAATTTTGTGACTATTGGTATGTTTAGTCTGAACATACAGGGAATTGGAGGTAGCATTCTACCGATGTTAAGTCATGGACTGGTTTCTTCAGCCCTTTTTCTATGTGTTGGTGTTCTATATGACCGACATAAGACTCGACTTGTTAGATATTACGGAGGTTTAGTGAGCACCATGCCGAATTTCTCTACCATTTTCTTATTTTTCACTTTAGCCAATATGAGTTTACCTGGTACTAGCAGCTTTATCGGGGAATTTCTCATCTTAGTAGGAGCTTTCCAAAGAAATAGCTTAGTAGCCACATTAGCAGCGCTTGGGATGATTTTAGGCGCGGCCTATTCCCTTTGGCTATATAATCGTGTGGTTTCTGGAAATTTAAAACCCGACTTCCTCCATAAATTCTCCGATCCAAATGGCAGAGAAATTTTCATATTTATACCCTTTCTTGTTGGAGGGGCGACCGTCCGTTAAACTACCAAAGAAAAAAGGGGAAACCAATGTAATCATGACATTGTAGGTGCTTGCGATGGGACGGATGCGACTTCCCTCAGTTGGTTTGGGTGGCATAGCCCGTTGCGGAAGTCCCCCCCTTTTTTAATCTTTAATCCATTTCTTTTTTAATCCCTTTCTTTAGTCTTTAGGGAGCCAAAGCTTTACTTTTAAAGTAAGGCTCGCGCAGGGGCGCTCACATTTTTTGGCTGAGCCATATCTTGTTGGGTGAGACCGAGATAAAGAAAGGACGGGGGTTACCCTGGTAATGGCATTTCTCGACCGTGTCTCCGAGGGACAGTTGAACGAGCGACTCATGAATGCTGCCAGATCGAACGAGCCAATAACTCGAACGCCTTCGGTCTGTTTTTTGAGCAAGAATCACAGCGTTACCTTACCTTCACCATGATACAGACTCCAAGTTCTTATGGCAGAGCACGAGGAGATTTCTCATCAATATGATGATGAGAATATAAACCAGAAGCACGACCGGAGTCTTCGTGGTCCAAGATAATAAAACCATCAATAAGAGTAACGTAAGCATGAGACTTTTTGGTAGTACCGGTGAACCAGATGGCCGCGGCGATAGAATCTGGGACGGAGGACTCGTAGTATCTCTCTAGATCTGGCAAAAGCGAGAGACCCCCTAACGTAATTAGAATAGAGGCTGACTGCTGAACCCACTCTGGCCTCGAAGGGCAAGCCCCTGTGGTTGCGAGCTGGAGCTGCCATTGCTTATGGCTAGAGCAATGGGAGGGGGCCCCTGCAGAGAGAACAGTAAGGATAACGAGCGCTCCGCCCGCTTGGCGGGCGCCAGGAGCAGCAGGCAAGTGCTTGGTAGGCTAACAGCCCAGTGAACCGGGAAGAGCACTCGACGAAAGGAGGACAGACTAAGCAAGTACGAGAAATTGGCCCTGCTCCGCTTTCTGAAAAGCAAGGTGACCCCTACCCCTGTTAATGTTAAGGAGGTGCGGTCAAACCAAGGACCTATGGAAGTCGGGGCTCGTCCCTGGTCAATATTGGATAAAACAATAGGAGGCCGTAGCGCTGACCTCTTTTTTTATTGATTCAATACAATAGGGGAAAAGATCGTACAGTTCCCTACCGAGACAACATAAACTCTCAACGGATTTTCTGCGCGCTGGGCATACTTCTTCCGTGCGTCTTTATCGTGGTGGCGGAAACAGAACAACAGGGAAAGACCCGGCCGACCTGCCCAGGTCGCCTTGGCGAGCTTTATTTAAGAGAGACTGGGGAGTAAAAATACTTCCGTTTCCGTTCTTGGGTTGCTCTTCGCGCCTCTCGATATTTTTCGTAGTTGGGAAGAGGGAAGGAGTCTAAATCAATGGACATTAATGAACCATCATTGATGGACGTTGCACATGACACGATCAATTCGACTCAAGGTCCGGCGCTAATAGAAGTTGCTTACTCGCCTAGTAGCGAAGGAAAAGGGCAGGGCTCTTTTTTCGTAGTAATAGTGGGCGGGTCTCATGAGATCTATGCCGGCCGCCGGAATCAAACGAAGGTCGAAGGACCATTCGAGTGATTAAGGGGCATAGCGGCGCCCTCGCCTGGCGCCATTCCCCGACCTAGCAGCAGACGGGCGGGCCGTGCCTGAATTCAGACCAGACTTTTCTTTCTTTGTTTGAGCTGTTCCCACGCACCTAAGTTTAAATAATACGGAAGATCTCAGTTGTCCTGGACGGGACAAGTACGTAGGGATCCTCGTGGGCATGGTAACCTAAGGGGGGGGGGAGTTAAAATTATCTTAGAACCTTTTCACCCCACCCAAGAGCGCTTATGTCATATGGGAACTCATGGCTGGAAACAATCCTTATGGTTTTGATATCCAGTAGGAATAATAAGAATCAAAGTCCAGGTTGGTTGGTGAGCCTAGTGATAGGAAACTATCTTGCTTGGTTCGGGGAGCACTTGTTGGATTAAAGATTTTTTTTTCTAGATGTTATGGCCTAAATCCTGAACTATTGACTCTACTTGTTCGGATGGGTGTTCACCCCAAAGTGTTCCCGGACCGCATGCATACATCCGTAAGTAACTTAGTGCAACATGGAAAATTTCATTGAGAGGAATCAGCAAAGAAAAGAAAAACAGGTAAATTAATGTGTATTTGAAAGATTGTCCTCGGGCGCCTTATTGGACATAGGTCAAGCTTCTTCTTCCCTTGCTTAGGTCTTTCTTTAGTGCACTGAAGTTCGTTCAGGTGTCTACACAGGCCTGTGGTCTTCTTTTCTATTCTGTCGGGAGTTAAGATTGCTCCACCTAAGTAGAACAACAAGGGCAGAGCTGCGCCTTCCTTTCACGTGCTTTCAAGCTATCCGGTCCAGTAGAGGTGAGCCCACGCTTTCCCTTCCTGCTTTTCTGGATTAATCGCTTCCTTATTTGCCTCCCAGGAAATGTCATCAGATTCTCTGGCCCTATCTTTGATGTTAGCTTCAGGGGTTAAGGTAGCTCTTGGGCTGGTCTTGCTTTCTCACTTGTATCGGGGTTTATTTCACTTTGTTGATAGTCACTTTGCCTCTTTTGTTTGGGGGACCATGATGGTTCTTGCCATTGTGGATCCTTGCCTACTTTCCAGACTTTTTGCTCTCGTACTCCTTCGACCCAAGATACCCTTTGCTTGGTTTTTCCTTCTCCATATGCGGACCTAGAACTGGAATGGGAACTTAAAATAAAAGTGAGAGCAATTGGCTTCATTGCATATAACTAAATAACTGGACTGCGAAGCCCTTCTCGCCCAACGGCCTATTAGAGCTATGCATGAGACAATGAAAGAATCCCACTTTCGGGTACAGTTCTTCGCTTTTGTTATATCTTATTACATTCCTGCTGGATATACTCCTTGTCTGGGTACTCCCCCTCCTGCTTGAAGGCCTGCAAGCTAGTCTTTTTTCGAAGTACGTAGGACTGCTTATGGGTGGGCAACTACTGGAGCTTATGAAAGATAAGGCGCTGGACCAGAACCTGCTATCCCCGCTGGCTTAACTGATCGCCTAAGGGACTAAGTTACTTTTAGTAAGATACAGGGACGCCCCAGGCCAGGGGCTACTGATTGTGCTTGTATCAGTGAAGATTGCTTCCAGTGATCAAAAATAATAAATTTTAAAAACCATGGCTTTATTTCCAACACTCCGGATAGGTGGAAGAATCTATCTATGTCCATCCCCTCTTTATACGGTACCGGAGGATCAGTTGCTGGAGAAGAGGAATCCTGTAGATCGGCGGAATCTCTGTTCTCACCCCCTCTCGCTAAAGAAAGGAACTCGTTAGGATAGTACTTTTTTTTTGTCCTCAACTCAGCGGAAAGGAAAGGCAGTGAAGAGGCTCCGGCTCCAAGGTCCAGCTTCTTTATCTTTTGCTTAGATGGTACCTTGGCGAGGAATCTTTGAACCTAGAAACAACTAAGAGCTTCGGCCCTCCTCTCCTGTGAGAAAAGAGCCACCTCGAGTTCAGCGGCTGCTTAGTAGAGCAAGGTTTAGGTCTTTTCTTCCTAAGGGCTTCACCGGTAAAGAATCCAAAGAGTTTAACTCAGTCATATACCCCCTCTACCAAAACCCCGATTCTCTGCTTTCGGGTTACCCCATTACCACTAAAGCTCGATATTGCAATAGCAACCTATCCTTTCTTGGATTAAAGAAGGAGCCTTCACTCCGCCCCAGCTACCTTTACCCTCTTTAGGAAGAGTTCTCGTATTGTGATTGATCCTTTGGTGTATCACTCTCGATCATTTCCCACATAGATGGATAAGAGGGTGTAAATTATTTACCTTTAATCGATCTAAGATGAAGAGGTGCTTCTTTCTCTCTTAATGTATATGGAAGCACATTTTGGACTAAAGAGATTCAAGGATAAAGGGTCCTTCAAAATGAGGAGTAGGAGACGGAGCGAACGAAGCGACTTTAGCAACTGAACAAGGAGCGGGCTGTTGAGGGAGACAATTACGAGTTATTGAATATTGATACGTAACGTGGATTGAATCTAATCCTATCGCCTATCGCCTTAAGCCGTAAGGTCGAGCTAAGCTTGAGATATTTTATTTGCCCCGATCAGCACGTAAAGCAAGCTTTTTTTATTATGAGACGGCACTGACACTGGCACTAGATTCTCCGAGGATGGTGGTCTCACGAAACTCTTCTTACTTCTTTTGTTTTTCTGAGGTTGACATCCTAATTTGATTGGGGCGAGGGGATTCGCCTGTGGCACCTCGCCTACTAAGGGGGTCCCCCCGATACAAGAGAACAGCCGCTTTCTTTTTATATGTTTCAGAAAAGCAGCATTCTCAACTATTAGAGTTATAGTATAGAAGTCAAATTTTGATAAAAGAACTGTTTACCCAGATACTCTAGGACCAGGAAAAGATCTGACATGTGGAATCGTGCTTTCGCAGCCAGCCTTAAGGTCGAGGTGGATGGAAGTGCTTCTCTCGTAGATGGGAGCACTTTCAAGTCGTAGAGTCTATCTCTTTTCGTAGATCTAAAATCGGAATTGTCATATGAAAAAAATTAAATTCTTGTTCCATGTCATAGAGGCTAAAACCTCACTTGATTCTCCTCTCGTTCCTTTTGACTCCCTTCTTATAATAGTATAATCCTTAACCGCATCACGCAAAAGAAAGATGCCTATTCAAATCAAATAAAAAAGGGCCGCCTCTAGGGAGAGGAGGTGAAAGGCGCTCCTTCTTATCGGGAAGCTTTGGCAGGCTCGTTACCAGCTTCAATTGAATAGCTACGTCTGCACCAACCCTTACTTTGGCATCGGTCTTTTCTCACTTTGGTAACTTATTTATGTCATTCATTATATATATATTATATAAATATAATGAATTATTCAGCCACGTCTCTACTTTGCTTTGATGCCAAGCATCGGACCACACACATCCAACCGACGCGCACAACTTGGCTTTGTATAAGAGTAGAATAAAGAGATCGTATATCTTACCGATAGATATCTCCACCACTTGTTGACAAGAGAAAAACAGCCACCGTGGCTGTCTCATAAATCGCACCGCTTAGCCGCTTAGCGAGTTGGTGTAGCTCGCACCCTAGTAGCATTTGCTACGTATTTCAGGTCTGTGAAATGCTTTCTTTCAGTCGACGACTCTGACTCGACTTGCCTAGTCCTGCCGATGGAGCGAGTGTCGCATGGAGCTGATTCATGATTAACCCGATTAAAACCCTATCAGGAGTCTGATTGCAAGCTTACAGATTAATTGGGATTAAGATCGAATTAGTCTTAGGAGTTTGCTAGGTCAGTGGGGAGAAGAGCCGTATTAAATTGCTCTATAAACCAGTTTTTTCGTGCCCGACCTAGATCCCAATCAGTTTTCGGCGATGGGTCCTTCGGTAGCCTACAGTACTGAGTCTCGAACGTGTATCTGGATGTTCCGGCAGCAACACGAATTCGGTGCCTTCTATCTTTTTGTGTCATCTAATCTCTTATTTTCCTCGCGGCGTACCGTAAAGTGCTACAGTATTTGATCATGCTAAGTTCTCTCAAACCATTCAGTGGTGGTCGCACCGTTCCTATGCAGTACGTGAGAAGTTGTGTGTGTCTAATTTAATACTGATTTACTCCTGTTAAACATATTGGTCCATCCGTGGTTTGATATCAGGAGCGAGACATTACCGGGTGTACCACTGTTAGAGAGGCTAAGATGTGACGTAGGTGCTAATGAGACTAGACAGGAGGTATTCTGCTCTACTCTTAGTTCTGTATTTGTCTGTTTTTGTAGTTAAATAAAGAGAAGAAACGCCGTGCCCGAATGGATCCAAAGGAAATGAAGCATACCTTTTTACCCTACATCGCCGCCTGTCCTCTGTCCCAGGCACCCTTGCCCGGTCACTACTCTGACGCTTGGACAAGATGCTCTGCGGAACATTCCTATCGTCTATCCAATTACAATTGGCCGATTATGTAGCCTTCCTCAGCTAGTTTTCCCCATCTTATGGGTCTTTGTTCTAGTTCTGCTTTCACATGCTCTTTAACTTGCCCTAATCTACCGTCCAATCCCACATACATTCATTCTCTTCTCCTTGGTAAATATGGCTTAGCTGGCTCTCTGCCCGCCTCTCTATTATTGATAGGCTCGGTAGGCTAAGTAAGTAATACCATTGGCTAGTACTTTTATTCTTAGGCTAGCTAGTAATTAACGT
>JAIUZE010073680.1:0-28379 GCA_022085475.1 Heliosperma pusillum | reverse complement strand
TTACCTTATTGCGTCTTTAAACGGTTTTTAAACCTTCCTAGTCTCCACCTACATACAATTAGATAATAAAAAGATGAATATCATTCACCTTGAGAAAGACGGATAATTTAAAAAGCGAGAAAGACGGTAATTTTATTACCAATACGGATAGAGGAAGCTAAGAGGGGAAGAATAAGACGAACTTACGTGAATTTGAGCGAGTAACGAAAGAGTAGTGACGATTTGAAGACGGATCAAAAATGGAGGCTAGGTTTTGGTGTTTATGGTGAGGAAGAAAGAGTAAGTGGAAAAATGAAAGAAAGAGTTAGGGTTTGAGGGAGTATATAAAGGAAAAAGTCAACGAAAGTCAAACTCGCCTTAAGACGGGATTTCATGCATCTGCGGAAATTCCAAATACGAACTCGGAAATTCTAAATTCGACTCGGAACATATAAAATTCTAATTAAAACTTAAATTTGCTGAAAAGATTTCGTAAAATATTTCTACTAGAAAAATAGGGTACATTTCCGGGTGTTACAATCACCCTACCTTTTAAAAAGTTTCGTCCTCGAAACTTGAGAGTAGAAAATAAAAGTATCAAGGACAAAAATCGGTTTTCAAAATTAATACGAAAACTTTTATAAGGGAAACATTTATGAACGAGGTTCATCTCGAAAACGTTTTAAGGAGAATTTTCATAAGTGCGAAACTTACTTACGGATCACAAGAATGCTCGTCGCGAACGAGAACTCTAATTATCCAAATCAAAGCAATGTCGAAATAGGGAAATTGAAATTCAAAACAACGTTAGTCAGTGCAGGACTAGTTATCAGACGTCTCCAATAACAAGTGCAAACATCCAACCAAACGCAAAATCCAAATATAAAAGGTAAAGAAATCTATTTTCTCCAAAAGAGGGTACACAAAATATATCCTTGGACTTCTTTGAAACGTTAAATTAGAAATATAACATGAAAATTTGAAGGTTTTCTCAAAGATAAAAATCAAAATACGAACACATTACACGTACATAGAGCGACTCAAACATAAAGTTCACAAATCACGATAACAAAATATATACAAAACACGCAAAAACAAAACAAAGCGAATTCTTAGGGAAAGGAAGAATCACGATGAAGTCGGCACGAAGATCTACAAGAACTCCATAGTACTAACTCCACTGATACTCTAATCCTCAAGAGAATGCAATTTACCTAATTTGCAACTCATCATTTTCAATCATCAGAATTCCTACAAAAATACTTCATAATCATGAAACTTCGAGTAACAAATCCCAATTATTCAAATCCAATTAGAATCTACTAAGGTCCATCGGCACGGTAGTCTCCACAACTAACCACCCACATGAAAATTCATTGCGTACTCTAATCTTCTTAGCTCCATTAAAACTCTTATTGGAAACCACCATCAAAATATTTATAATTAGGGAAACAAGACCGCTAACAACCACAAGGTAAAAGAGACTTACCATGAAATCCTTTGATTCAATTTATTCCAAAATTCATTATCCTAAGTTATTAACAATGAACTTTCTCATCTTCAAAAGTTAAATCACAAACCTCAAAAGCGATTAGTCACACAATCTCATTTCACTTAACTTTTGCCAATCATAGGGCAATGCGACCGTAAATCAATTTATTTAGCTCCTTCAAACTCTCAATACATCGGTTTTCGCTTATGACAATATTCCTCAAGTTTGGTCCTCCAATCCAAATTCCACAAGGTAATTATTCCCGTTAGGGTCCAACATTTAAAGACCATAATCTCCCAAGTAACACTTAAAGAATCACTAAAATTCTTAACCACAACTACCAACTATCATTATGCATATTTCGATCCTCAAACGATATTGCAACATTTAAGCTTTCGTAGTCTAAAACCACTAGGAGACTTTCATCCTAAGCTTATCCTCAATTCCTTATAATCATCTAAACATGGAACTTGCTTAAAAGGACGATAGGTACCATATTGGAAACTTCTTCAAAACACACCTACTAACCTTATGTTAGCTAATAAGAAAACTAGCTCACAAGAGAGTAGGGATAAAAGAACATGATACAAGGAACATTAGGAGGCAACATCAAAAGACTATGATAAGAAGGAATTAAAAGACGAAGGCGAAAAAGGAAAACGAGGTTGAGGAAGAGACAAAGCAGATAGTAGAGTTATGAAGATATCTGAGTAAGAAAGAAAGTACGAGCTTGTAATTTCTTAAAGATCAATCTTGACAAAAACATTCAAGAATGGAAATGGAAAGGAATGATGGCACGAGTAAGGGTTTAAGATTTAATCCACAAAGTTTCTCCTTTCAAACTTAATGCGATAATAAAACCACTTAATTATTCCTTTACAAAGGCCTCTTACAAGGGATCATCATACCACGAGCAATCATCAAAGTAAGGTATACCTAGACTTGATAAATCGACTACAACCCAAATCATCCATCCTTTCATATCACACGGATTCCCAATTGCGGAATTGTAACTCAAGTATAATAACATTCCTTTAGCTCAAATATTCAACACAACCTCAAAGGTTTGTTTAATTGAAGGACTAACAAATACTCTCTTATACTCGGTCATCTTCAAGTCTATAGCCCACGAGTTCATTATTATCAAAGTACAACATCAAGCCAAACATCATCATTAACATCCCAAGGTATTTCCATCATGGATCACATCATCGAATCTCTCTCATATCTATAATCTTCAAGTAATATGGTTCAACTTACAACGAAACCTTACTACTTCAAACGAGTCTCCGATACCATAAGATAAGATCATATCTTTAAATCCAAGAACTATAGCCAAATGCTTTTCCACCAAGCCTACACTTACAAACACACCATAGGAAACCACAAGACGTCACTTAGTCTCAAAAGCATTTTGCACCTCAAGATATCATTCTAAACTTCTTATTTACACCAAATAAACATATCATAAGCATGGTCTTTAAAACAATACAAAACTTCTAAGTCCAAAAGACTAAACTACTAATGGGTTAAGAAGTCCTAGCCAACTCATTCAACCTTACCCATCAAATACCATGAACTATCTACACATTGGTCATGGCAAGCATCAAGCATTAAAATCATTACACATACCTTACCACACTTTCCTCAAGGATACCAACTCTCACCACCATAGGGTGAAATTAGATCTATACCATTTTCCTCAAATCACAAGTTCATTCTAACCAACACTAATATTCCACAAAGTTCAAAGTTCTTCCGACCAAGTATAATATACCACAAACAAATGGGTATGGCATCCACAAAAAAAAATGTTACAAGGGAAGGTAAGGATACCAATGGTAAGATGGAGGAACTATCAAGAGTAATTTCCAAGAGGCAAACAAGTTGGAAGAGAAAGAAGTACCTAGATAGAAGGAAGAGAGCATAATACAATAAGGACGAGAGAATTCATAGATGAAGAAGAAATACACTTCAATTAGGCTTGTAATTCTTCAAATATTCGGTAGAGAATACTTCTCCTAGGTAACACAATGATCCACCTCAAAACGGTAGATACAAACAAACATAACATCACTCAACACAATCAACAAACAAGTTAGAACCTAACAAACATCAAGTACACCAAAGACTACCAAGTAAAGTCCTTAATTTCTACCCATCTCTCATTTATTATTTCAAGGTCAAGTAGTTTAAGTTTAGGGTTCACGTGTGTGCGTCGGGAGCGATAAAGCTCTGATACCAACTGTGACAACCCTCGCGAATGCGGAAAGATAAAACATACAAGCATGTGAATTATATAGCGGAATATGAAGTTTTAAAAAAACTTTTATACATGCAAGGAAAGAATACGAGGAGTGTCATATATTACAAACTAAAGTACGAATTATACTACATCAAGAGACGAAGTCTCTCCAAAAGGTTAACAAGTAAAAGTGATCTTACAAATAGATGGGGTATTTTCGAAATAGATGGGGTATCTTCGAAATAGATGGGGTATTTTTCTAATCGATTTAGCAACTAGCTAAACAACGTCTAGAGGTGTTTCATCCAGGGACAACGCCCGCTAGCTCACACCCGAACCCAAACTAGTCAAAGCAAAAAGCCATCCATGCAAGCAACCTGTTCATTCATGAAAAACATGAACGCCACAATCAGTGGGGAGTAACTCCGGGTTCTCCCAGCCATATCACATCAAACGTACATATAAGGAAATACGAACGTAAAGCATGCATAAATATATATACATGTGAGTTGCGATAAGAATAGATAGGCAATTCTATAGATAATGATAAGAACATAAGAGGCACAAATCCGAATCCCTCATGATATTCAAAGACTCGGGAAAGACACTCTTAGGCAATCGAATACGCTCACTAGGGCTTACATCTCACCGTTAGCGGTATAAGATTGATAAGATTGAGACTCGACAGACAAACCAAGTCAAGTCATGCGATGATCACAATAAATCCAACATATTATCATCCATTCACGAACCAAGACATTGACGGTGTCCAATCATGCAATGACCATGAACAATATCATGAAATCACGCATTCAAAGACGACACAAGACGACAACTCTCACGGTAAATGAAACGCACTAGCATCGTGTACATGGCAGGTATGATTAAAAGGCATCCACGGGATAAAACATTTCCCTGAAAGCATACACAATAAAACATTTCGCGTATGTAGACTAATTTCCTCCTGGTAGCACGACGATAATAAATATCCGGTCCTCGTCTAAACCTGGCCAGGATCTCGGAATAAACGTGTTCCGATTCGACATGCGATAAAACGTTTCGCATCCAAGACTCGGGCTTATAATAATAAATGCCGAGTACCCCAAATTCGGTAGATCAATTCACGAAAGAGGCGGAAAAGAGCTCAAGCCTCATAACAAGCGGTACGCTACTTGCAAATAACACCACCTCGCAAGTATACAACATTTGACGGCCGGGTCGAACAACGCATAGCGTTCAACTCCCAACAACGTCGTCATAGGCCCACTACACATGCAATTAAGCAGTAGGATACCTCTCCGTTCCGACATTCCAGCCTTACGAACGGGAAGGTAGCCAAGGAAATGAGAATACAAAGCACAAGACAAAATAGTGCTCAAACCGACTCATTTGTAAAAACCGACTCAAAGGGGAACATATCGAAAACCGTCACGAAACATGTGATACAAGCGAATGAAATGTCATATATTCAAAACATAATCAATACATGATACCCAAGCATTAGCCAAGTTTTAAGAAGGCATAATAAATGAAGAAACATAGATAACTCTCCAAAACACAAGTTTGGAACTAAGCTTAAACAGGGTCATTAAACTGTCATAACTAGAGTTCTAGAGATGAATGCATAAATTCCAAGCGAGGTGATAGCTTATCCTCTTATGGTTCCAACTATTGGTCCACACACCCAAAAACAACTAAGTCACAAGGAGTATAGCATTCTACCAAAAAGGGTCGGTGCTGTGAATTTGCACGAGTCCACCCGAGAACAACAACAATATTTCTATCATTTCCAATTTTCATAATTCACTTCTATCAACTATCAACAATCAATATTCATCATCAACAATCATCAACTAACAACAATCATCATCAAAATCATAATTTCTAAGCTTTCTAATTGTATTCTAAATACGAATTCTAACATGAAAATCATGTAAAACACGTAAATGATACCGAATAACCCTTCACCGTTACCTTTACGCGTCTTTAAACGGTTACTAAGCTTTCCTAGTCTCCACCTACAAACAATTAGATAATAAAAGATGAATATCATTCACCTTGAGAAAGACGGATAATTTAAAAAGCGAGAAAGACGGTAATTTCATTACCAATACGGATAGAGGAAGTTAAGAGGGGAAGAATAAGACGAACTTACGCGAATTTGAGCGAGTAACGAAGGAACTATGGCGAATCTAATGTTGGATGAAAATGGAGGCAAGGTTTTGGTGGTTTGATGAGGAAGAAAGAGTAAGTGGAAAAAATGAAAGGAGTTAGGGTTTTGAGGGAGTATATAAAGGAAAAAGTCAACGAAAAGTCAAACTCGCCTTAAGACGGGATTCTCATGGAATCTCGCGGAAATTCCAAATACGAACTCGGAAATTCTAAATTCGACTCGGAACATAAAATTCTATATTAAAACTTAAATTTGCTGAAAAGTATCCGTAAAATATTTTCACTAGAAAAATAGGGTACATTTCCGGGTGTTACAACGAAGGAGTTACGATGATTCAAAGATCGAAAATCAAGAGGGAGGCAAGTTTCTTAAGGAAGAAGAAAGGGTTTTGTGTTTGAGTTTGGGTGAATGAAAATAGGTTAAGGAGTATGAGTTGTGTATGAGTAAAAGTCAACAAAAAGTCAAACTCGCCTTAAGACGGGATTCTCATGAAATCTCGAGGAAATTCCAAATACGAACTCGGAAATTCTAAATTCGACTCGGAATAATAAATTCTAAATTAAAACTTAAATTTGCTGAAACGATTCCGTAAAATATTTCTACTAGAAAAATAGAGTACATTTCCGGGTGTTACACATATACTTGAAAGAACTCTAGTTAGAGTGTGGATTCAGTAAAGAGGCGTAAGATTATGAATAATTGTGAAAAGAGAATGTAATGTTGCGAGAAGTAAAAAGAGGATATGAGGCTTATATACAAATTTTCACCAAAGAGCAAATGGATATAATATTTGTGATGAAGTTAAGGATATGATTAAGGATACGTATTTTATGGAAAAGTAATGGACATGACCAATGGAACTTAAGTGAAAGATAGAAGTTCGACATAATAACATGATATGGATTGTGATTCTTGAGGAACACTTGGCTATTTGAGGTAAACGTTATAACAATTTGTAAAGAGTTTTCGTAGTTGTTGGAGGCTTGTAGCATGTGAAGAAATAACGTTTTAAGTAAGTTATACTAAGAAGAATGTTATCAATTATGGTAATTGACCAATGGAGAAAATCTAAGAGTGAATTTTCGGGGAAACCTTATTGGCCCATTAGTGTTTTGACGTCAATAGAGAATGCTAAAACTAGTAGAGTATGTATTGGTTTTAATGATCAATAAGGGATTAGAGATATACAATAGTTTGTGGATGTGAGATGACGGATAAATGAATTGTGAAGTTCTCAAATAACGGTTAATTAAGGCCGCTAAATTAATTTCAAAATGTGATAGATGGAGTGTTATGAGGCTTAAGGTGAATGATGTTACGACTGTGTAAATTCGAAGAATTAAGTCATTGATTACTAGAATTTCATGCGGAATCGGATTTAGTGAAATCATTAATAGCTTTATATCATTTGGCGATTTGAGGGTAAATTTTTTTTTTTCATTTTTGAGGTAAAACAGATTTAAGAGTCTTGGGTTAAAGGTGTTAGTAAGACCGCAATAGGTTAATGGATTTTGTGGAACACGTGTATATGTGTAATTGTAGATGAAAATAATAAAGTTAGAAGAAGCAATTGGATGAAAGAGGAAGTGCTGATCGTTTCTCACGAAACTAGAAAACGGACCAACTTAGCGATCGATTATTAACCATGAGTAAAGAACGGAAATTAACCATGATTGGTAGATAAGTTTTGTTGTTTAGGGTATCACCTAGGAGAAGGGAGATGCGATTGCGTAAGAAAGGAAAAGTAAGCCTAAAACCATAGGCCAATATGAGACCTTGGATGTACTTGAGGAGGTGTTATGGTCAACCAATGACGTATGGGCTTAGGAAGCCGAGGAAACCTTGGAGCTTAAGTATCCAGAACTATTCAAGCCAAATATTTAGTTACGAGGACGTAACGTTCTTTAAGGGAGGTGGGATGTAACACCCACATCTTTCCCTCGTATATTAAGGAACGAAGTTATACTTGTTGCTCTAGAAGGATGTTTTAAACTTCGAGGACGAAGTTTGTCTTTAAGGAGGGTAGATTGTAATAATACCCGTAAATTCATCAAATAAAATAAAAAGGGAAATTTAAAGATAAAAATAATAAAGTATTATAAAGAATAAAATAATAAGAACTAAAATGGGAAATTAGTAGCGGTACAACTGTCACGTAACCTAGAATTTAATCCGACTTTGAGACGATAATCTAAAAACGCTATCATCGTCAAACGGTAAAAGAATTTATAATAAAATATATTCCTTAAATTTATTTTAATAAGAGAGAGAGCATATATATATATATATATATATATATATATATATATATACATACATTTAACCCTAGTGTCGATATTAGGAGTCTCAAAATATATCGTCACGCTTTGTTTTCCGTGTCGCGGAAACCCGACACAACACTAAACAAAATCCTAACCACATCTAGTCTAGATACCTAATAACCACCCTATAGCCACCCTACATGCATGAGCCAATAACATGTTGAAGCATGCTCTCTTTTGTCTCCTTGGATGCCCTATATCCCCTTCCCCATACCCTTCTTTTTGTCTTTCCAAAAACCTCCACTCCAACACTCAATAAACCCTATAACTCAAGCTCCCACCAGAATTATTAGCTCACTCAAACACTATCAACAGAAAAAAAAAAAAAAGAGAAGAGAGATAGAGAGAAGAAGAAGAAGAAGAAGAAGAAGAAGAAGAAGAAGAAGGAGAAGCTAGGAGGAGGATCTTGCCTATACACTAAGATCTTCACCTTGTAAGAACTAAAATACTAAACTCTTAGCATTTTATTCTCATTCAACACTTAATCTTGAGTAAAACAAACCCTTAAACGAACTATAAGAGTCTTCATACATGAATGCAAGAACCTATACACATAACAATCATCAAAGTGTCAAATCCGGAGGTTGATAATTAAAAGAATAAAAATCCAACTTAGACTTGTGTTATTGCTATGAAACAAATATGTGTCGTAGGTCTTCCTGTCTATAATAAGTGTACAAAATTTTGTCATAATCCCTTGAGTCGTTTGCAAATGAAAAATCATACAAAAAGAACATGATTATGGACAATCAAATCTGCTAGTCCCAATATTTATGTCTTAAAAAGTAACTTAAAGGATTAATGAGGACAAACCTTTTTACCAAAATGAACTTAAATGAATATAGAGTATATTAAGCCCTGGAATCAACTCATTTGAATTTATAATCTTTGTAATCTACTAAAAAACATTTTGTGACTCACATTCTGACCACTAGTTAAAGATCCGACCAAGAGTACATCTTAAACCTATTTTTGGCTAACATTGTAAATACATAAAAGTTGTTAGACTAAATACAAGACCTATTAGAGTTGGTTTCGTCCAAGAATATTGAGTATTTGATTTTATATGATATTTTCAACACAAAATGACAATCTGGAAATCTGATAAAATATTGTTCTTTAGATTGATAGTTGAGAATCTACCATTTTCGAATAGACCACTAGTAAATAAAGTTATACTAATGGTAAATTCTTGATATTTGACTATGATAAACTTTAATGAGATACATACATGTTGGCCTTTTGAAAACCAATATTTCGACTATTTAAACACCCGAACCAGCCCAAAACTTTCCATGACTCGGAAACCGTTTTTACTAAACAGAAATTTCAGAGGCCTTAGAGTGGTTTTTGGACTGTTAGTATTTGACACTTACAGTTCTAGGACATCTTAAAATATCCAAACTAACTGGTCTTACCCCAAAAGGTTAAGTAACGAAGGAGTTATGACGTTTTGAAGTCACTGTTCAGAATTTGTAAAACCGTAAAGTATATATAAGATAATAAACTTGTATAAACCAAGTGTATAAGCTATAACTTGTTAAACTAAAAGCACCAACTTGATAAAATACTCTTAAATATTCTGATCATGAACTCAATTCGCTTTCTTAAGAATAAAACTCGGAACAAAATGTTCAAAATGGAAACATAACAAAAAAACCGAGTTAAATGCATAAAACCAGTTGAACTAGTTAAGGACCGACTGGAATAATTTAGTAACGGGTACTTTATGTATATTGTAGACTCGGGATTTGTAGAAGAAGCACTTTAAACTTCTAGACCAGCTCATAAGGTAAGGGAAACGCTTGTCCATACACTATTCTTGAACTATTGAGTATTCTTTCAAATGTTATATTGTGTATAATGTTTATAATGGTTGTTATTATAAGTTTGGATTATTGTGATGAAATATTGAAAAATAATTGATGTTATTCCATCCTTTGAAATGTTGAAATATAATAAAGGACGCATAACTTTTAAGAGTTTGAAAACCAAAACCGTTTGATCTTTTGTACAAATTATGGAGATGGTTAATCTCAAGAAATGGATTTAATTGTTTGGAAAGGGTTTCGATTTTTGGTGTGAACGGTTTTGGTAGAGGGGTAGGTTGTTCCCAAATAATAAAAGGGGACCTCCTATACAGAGCTTTTGGTGGGGGTTAGTTGATCGAGACCCCGTCCTCTTATCTTCCTCCTTGGAGTTGGCCCTTGGAGGGGTGTGCACACTTGGGATTTTTGGGCACTTATTGTACATGGTTTGGTGAACCCCGTCTTATCCGGACTAGGGCGAGGGAATCTTCTCCATACGGCCTCTATCCATTACTTACTAAAGAAAGTGAAGAAATATTTTCTTCGAAGGAAAGTGTTTTAAGATTTGGAAGGACTACCTATTTTGGATCGGATTTCCTTATTTAGAAACTTGAACTTCTCAATGATATTCTACTTTCTTATGAATTCTAAATTTTAAGTAAAACTCTTATTTATTTTTGGATTGTTTACCTTACTCAACATTATTGTTGACCCACTTTTGTTTTTGTCCTTAATTGGAACTGCTATGACCACTATTGTGAGAGCAAATCGTATGACAGGTAATCCAAGGAACTAGGATGTGGGATCCACGAGAGAGCGCGCGCGTTATTGTTTTTATTGGAAACCAATGTTTAGACAATTATCTTTATTTTGCATCATGAAACTTATTCGCTTCCGCAAACATTTGGATTTGGTTGTAATCGGATTTTACTCTTTGGTTTTTAATTCACATGGACATTTACCCCTTTGAATTACATGATTTAAATACTTCTACTACAATTGGTTCAAATGTGACACATCCATATTCCGAATTTTACATGAAAACTCTATTTTTTAAATATAACGGATTATGGGGGTGTTACACTTATTCTCGAGAAACTCTTTCTCTAAGAACTTCGCACTAGCCGCAACAAAAACTCGTTGTTCGGTAGGCGAATAGAAGTAATGACCAAACATTCCTTTTGGATAACCAATAAAGTATGTCTTGACAAATCCCGGGTTGAGCTTATCCTCGTGTCTCCACTTGACATAAGCCTCGAAGCCCCAAACCCGAATAAAGGACAAGTTAGGGACCGTTCCCTTCCATAACTCATATGGAGTCTTGTCTACAGCTTTAGACGGACTTCGGTTAAGTATAAGAGCAGCTGACAAAAGAGCATAGCCCCATAATGATTCAGGTACTACCGTGTGACTCATCATGGATCGAACCATATCAAGTAATGTTCGATTTCTCCGTTCGGACACAGCATTTAATTGAGGTGTTCCAGGTGGAGTTAACTGTAATACTACACCACAATCTTTAAGGTGTTGATCAAACTCATTTAAAAGATATTCGCCACCACGATCTGAATGAAGTGCTTTAATCTTTCTTCCCAGTTGGTTTTGAACCTTATTCTGGTATTCCTTGAACTTTTCAAAGGACTCACTTTTATGATTCATTAAGTAGACATATCCGTATCTACTCAAATCTTCCATGAAAGTGATAAAATATCTATAGCCGTCTCTTGCGTTTATTGACATAGGTCCACATACATCTGTATGTATGAGTCCTAATAGGTCACTAACGCGCATTCCAAAACCTTTGAAGGAAATTCGAGTTATTTTACCGATAAGACATGATTCACACGTGCCAAATGATTCGTAATAAAATGGGGAGATAGTCCCATTGTCAATGAGCTTCTTTACACGTTTCTCATTTATGTGTCCGATACGGCAGTGCCATAGATAAGTTTGATCTTTGTCACCAACCTTTAATTTCTTATTATTCACATGCAATATTTCTGTGGTTTGATCTAAGATATAAATTCCATTCATGGAAACTGCTTTGCCATAAATCATTTCATTAAAAGAGAAAATGCAGCTATTGTCCTTTATTGAAAATGAAAAACCGACTTTATCTAGTACGGAAACAGAAATAATGTTCTTAGATATACTGGGTACATAGCAACAGTTATATAAATATAACTCAAAACCACTCGAGAGTTGGATTACATATCTTCCCACTGAGACTGCAGCAACTCTTGCTCCATTCCCCACTCGCAGGTCCACATCACCCTTTGCGAGAGGTGTGATGTTTCTTAGGCCCTGCAAATGATTACACAGATGAGATCCACAACCTGTATCAAGTACCCAAGTTCCAAAACTTGCATGGTTAATCTCAATCATATGAATAAAAGATGATATACCAACAGGAGTGACGCGGCCTACTTTTATGTCCTCACGGTACACGGGACAGTTCCTCCTCCAATGCCTAGTCTTGTGGCAATGGTGGCACTCCATGTTACTGTCCTTGCTCTTTGCCTTGCCTTGTGAGCCACTGGTCTCACCAGGCCCACTCTTGCCGTTTCCTGACCTTTTAAACTTTGGCTTTCCTACTGCTAGGTCACCACGAGCCTTGCCCTTACTTTTGCCCTTGTTTGAAATCATGAGAACATCTTGCTTCATGCTCCCACTCAATTTCATATCATTCTCGGTCTGTACGAGAAGTGAGTGTAGCTGATGAAGACTTTTCTTCATATCATTCATATAGTAATTTGCCCTGAAAAGGGCAAAACCATCATGAAGTGAATGAAGCACACGGTCAATGACTATGCTCTCACTGATTTCGCAATCAAGTGCCTCCAGTTTCTCGACATTCTCAATCATATCAAGAATGTGTGGGCTAACCGGTTGGCCCTTCTGGAGTTTCGCCTCAAAGAAGCGACAGGTATGCTCATAAGTAAAGATCCTCGGTGCTTTTGAGAATTCGTTAGTGAGCGTGGTGAAAATCTTGTTTGCACCTTGGGCAATGAAGCGTCTTTGCAAATTGCTTTCCATTGCAAAGATGAGTACCTTCTTTATCGCACCCGCTTTCATAACGAAGTCACTATATGCAAGTGTCTCGTTAGCTCTCGCATTGGGGCCTGGATTTGGCGGTATTGGCTCAGTCAAGTACTTGAGCTTACTGATACGTGTATTTTATATAGGCTTTTTAGTCCATTTATGCACGCATTTCTATGTCATTTAGCTGATATTATATCACCATATGCCCCTATTTGGCTACTTTGTACTTTCATTACCATTTTGTAGGTACAAGCTGCATAGTAGCGGAAACCGAGCCAAAACAGTCCACTTTGCATGCAATTAGGAGAATGGAAGGATCGGAACAGGAACTCTTGCATGGGGAAGCGTGAAACCATCCACTATCAAGACCAAAGTCATGTCTCACACTATGTACTATGCCAGAAGACCTCGATCGACTATGCATTTGGTCGATCGAGGTAAGTTGAAGCCAGAAGACCTCGATCGAGCTACATCATTGCTCGATCGAGTAGGAGTTGTAGATCAGTTGCTCGATCGAGTAGATCAAGTGCTCGATCGACTGATTTCCATGAATAAAAGCCTCGATCGAAGGGTTCTTTCCCTCGATCGAGTGGATCTTATCACGGGCTTTAAGTCCATAGCTTAATTAGGGTTAGAGTCGTGTTAGACACTATATATGACTCTTATTTAGGTCATTAGCATCAGTCAGTTTTTATTATTCAGAATCATTAGGATTCCGAACCCTTAGGGTTCGGAATCATTAGCATTAATCTTCCATTAGTTTCTGAACTTTCTTATTTCTTAAGTTTACATTCGGGTGGATTTGTTCTTTACGCCAGATTGCTAAGATTGTAAACTTCTTCTTTTCTCTCTTTCTTAACCTTTTTTTTAATTAGTGTTTTCTCTTCTTAGTTGCTGTGTTATTGTTCATGCTTGTTAATTGCGATTTTATTATGTCTATCGTCGCATGTTTAATCGTCTTTATTAGCATCGTTAATAACATGAGTAGCTAATTCTCTTGTATGTTGGGATGAGGGAAACTGTAGTAGAGGCATGTTAGGATAGATTATTTTAGTTCGTCTTGAATATGAGAATCAGTTTAAGAAATTTAATTGAGGTTTAGTGGAATGAGTGCACGCAGGAGACTAGGCTAGGTAGTTAACCCCGACCTGGATCGAGAGATTGGAAGGGAAGGCTTGCTTAGAATTGATAGGTGACTCCTAAGAGGACGAGAGTTAATTAGGAAAATCCCTAGGGTGGTTTGAGACCGAGAGGAGAAAACCATTGCCCTTCTCATTGATAGATTGACTTACTTAGTTGACCCGTAGATGCCGATATTGCAGTGGACCGAATCCTAGCATATTTCTCTCTTATCTGATTTACTTCGTATTTATTTCTATCTTTATTTCTCTTCCTTTAATCTCATTTAGTTTAGTCAAAACCATTTCAAAACCCTCTAGATTGTTACTGGCAGATTTAGATTTCAGTTAATTAGTTTCCTCCCTGTGGAGATCGACCCTAATTCCGCTATCTTCTTAGTTAGTAGACTTAGGTTTTATTTTTGGTGTATAACGACCACATCAAATTTTGGCGCCGTTGCCGGGGAGGCAATTTAATTTTCTGTTATTTATTTATGTCTCGTCTTAAGGAATTTCTAATTCCTTAAGACTGTTCTTATCTTTCTCTCTATAGTTGTGTATGCGCAGGTAGAGAGGGATAGGTAAGACTATTCAGGAGGAAGACTTGAGTACTCTTGATTCCGTCTTCGACTGTTGAGATTACTGTACCAGCGAAGATGAAAGAAGTTCACACATGTTCGAGTAATTCAGAAGTGGAGCTAGACTCCCAGCAAAAACCGTATGTGTGGAAGAAGAAGGCGGAAATTACCACAGCTGAGGGTACTTCCGCAAGTCAAAGGCCTAACCATGGCCTTGTCATGAAACTATTTGGGTATTAGCCGGGTTTGCAACCCCGTGCAATTTGTAAAAACAATTTATCGCGTTTTCATTAGACAATTAGACAATTACGTGATAATCCGTAGTTTAGAAAGACAATTTATTTTCCTGCTAGACTTTCTTTTGGCACTTTTCTGGGTATCGGTTGGCATTGTTTTTGCAAGAGAAAGAAGCGGAAAACAATTGCTCAAAGTTGAAGGTCGTGCTGCCAAGAGATTACTCGATCGAGTAAAGACGAATTACTCGATCGAGCAACCCGACTTGAAAATATGCTCGATCGAGTAGAATTTCTACTCGATCGACCCCCAGTTTGATGCTCGTTTGGGGACGCCTTTGTTTTGTGAGTTTTTTGTGTTCCTTTTGTTTTTTCCATTCTTTATATATTTCATCCATTAGGAACATGAATTAGGTTGTTTTTTCCCTTTCCCTTATATGCTGTTGTGCTATAGCCAATGAGGACATTGTCTGTTTTGGTTTGGGGAGGTGTTTTACATCCTTTTGCGTCTGCATTTGCATTTGTAATGCATTCACGTTTACAATTCATGTTAATTAGAAAAAATTTGAAAAAATCAAAAATGTCACGTTTATTTTTGCATATAGTTGAGTCGGATTGGAGTCTTGTTCATGATGAAATTGCACTACAAGTCTATTTTATGCTATTCTTTGCACCTTTCATGACTTATTTAGTGAAATCGAAGTACTGAACTATTTAATTTTGTCTTGGAATTCAAATTTGATTATTAGACTTGACTCAACATTTTGGCAAACTACTTATTTATTCTGAGTTTTAGAGCCTATAACTGGTAGCATCCATGACAAGTTCATCTAGGAATGAGAGTAGTTACTCCCCACACCTCGTGTCATTTGCTTGTATATGAATTTTGATTTCTTATTGCCTGCACGCATTGGGTTTGTGGTCGGTATTACGTGTATTGAGAATATTTGCATCTGCCTTTTCCTCATTTTACCCTATTAACTCCACATAAAGCCATATCTGCCTGTTGCCCTTAACTACATCCTAAACTGAGCCTACCTTTGCCGAGCTAGTTTAGTAGTCGAGGTATATTCTACCGTTGTATCAGTTTTTGGCTCAAAGTCGAAGGTCGTGCTGCCAAGAGATTACTCGATCGAGTAAAGACGAATTACTCGATCGAGCAACCCTACCTGAAAATGTGCTCGATCGAGTAGAATTTCTACTCGATCGACCCCCAGTTTGATGCTGGTTTGGGGAAGCCTTTGTTTTGTGAGTTTTTTCTGTTCCTTTTGTTTTTTCCATTCTTTATATATTTCATCCATTAGGAACATGAATTAGGTTGTTTTTTCCCTTTCCCTTATATGCTGTTGTGCTATAGCCAATGAGGACATTGTCTGTTTTGGTTTGGGGAGGTGTATTACATCCTTTTGCGTCTGCATTTGCATTTGTAATGCATTCACGTTTACAATTCATGTTAATTAGAAAAAATTTGAAAAAATCAAAAATATCACGTTTATTTTTGCATATAGTTGAGTCGGATTGGAGTCTTGTTCATGATGAAATTGCACTACAAGT
Organism: Heliosperma pusillum; assembly: GCA_022085475.1. Lineage (NCBI taxonomy): Eukaryota > Viridiplantae > Streptophyta > Magnoliopsida > Caryophyllales > Caryophyllaceae > Heliosperma > Heliosperma pusillum. The sequence continues at coordinate 11,836 of JAIUZE010073680.1, read as the reverse complement.
CTATTTTATGCTATTCTTTGCACCTTTCATGACTTATTTAGTGAAATCGAAGTAGTGAACTATTGAATTTTGTCTTGTAATTTAAATTTGATTATTAGACTTGACTCAACATTTTGGCAAACTACTTATATATTCTGAGTTTTAGAGCCTATAACTGGTAGCATCCATGACCACTTCATCTAGGAATGAGAGTAGTTACTCCCCACACCTCGTGTCATTTGCTTGTATATGAATTTTGATTTCTTATTGCCTGCACGCATTGGGTTTGTGGTCGGTATTACGTGTATTGAGAATATTTGCATCTGCCTTTTCCTCATTTTACCCTATTAACTCCACATAAAGCCATATCTGCCTGTTGCCCTTAACTACATCCTAAACTGAGCCTACCTTTGCCGAGCTAGTTTAGTAGTCGAGGTATATTCTACCGTTGTGTCAGTTTTTGGCTCGTTTCATTGATTGGAGTGGGTTTTTTGTGAGAAAAAGAAGAGAAGTGTTGTTAGTGCCTCGATCGAGTAGTATTCAGTTCGATCGAGAAGATTTTGTTAGTTGTTGCCTCGATCGAGTGACGCATTCTACTCGATCGAGAGGTTATTCCTCGATCAGCCAAGAAAGAGAAAGAAAAAGAAAATGAAGAAAAAAGAAAATGAAAAAATATACAATGAGAAAAAATAATTGGCTGAAGTTTTTGTCATTTACACCTCCTGTGCTTATCATTATTTTGTCGAGGTGTTTTATGGGATTTGTGACGTATATGCCTGTATATGTTAAGGCATCGAGCTTAATTTTTGATAATTGGAAGAATGGAACGAGTTCTGTTGCGGTCTTGTTAGGAACTAGCTTGGCTATTTACCCTCACATTTCCATTAATTGTTTTGCCCCTTCTTACCAATTAGCCTCACATATCCATAATTTTGCAAATGTTTGGCACGTGATTGTCCTTGAACGGTGGTTGTGCGTGTGTACGGTGCTTGAATCATCTTTCATGTTAGTTAGCAATGCATGTTTTGTCGGTCGTAGTCTAGGTGAGTGACTATATTTTCTTCTCTCTCTCTTTTACATATTTACTTACCATTTGCTTGTTGAGAGAATAGTGACCCGTGAGAGTCCGAATTTAGTTGAGTCTAGCAAAGGTCGAAAGTCTAATTTATTTCCAAGATTGTATAAATTCGTTCACTTTCGTATTAAGCTTTGTAGCGATTGAATGAGTGCATTAAACTGTATAATATTGACTTGTAGCTAGCTCTGAGACTTGCTCCATTCCCCTAGGTTTATTTTGTTCCATATAGCTGTATTTAGTTTGCTTGAGGACAAGCAAAGGTTTAGTTTGGGGAAGTTTGATGCGTGTATTTTATATAGACTTTTTAGTCCATTTATGCACACATTTCTATGTCATTTAGGTGATATTATATCACCATATGCCCCTATTTGGCTACTTTGTACTTTCATTACCATTTTTGTAGGTACAAGCTGCATAGTAGCGGAAACCGAGCCAAAACAGTCCACTTTGCATGCATTTAGGAGAATGGAAGGATCGGAACAGGAACTCTTGCATGGGGAAGCGTGAAACCATCCACTATCAAGACCAAAGTCATGTCTCACACTATGTACTATGCTAGAAGACCTCGATCGACTATGCATTCGGTCGATCGAGGTAAGTTGAAGACAGAAGACCTCGATCGAGCTACATCATTGCTCGATCGAGTAGGAGTTGTAGATCATTTGCTCGATCGAGTAGATCAAGTGCTCGATCGACTGATTTCCATGAATAAAAGCCTCGATCAAAGGGTTCTTTCCCTCGATCGAGTGGATCTTATCACGGGCTTTAAGTCCATAGCTTAATTAGGGTTAGAGTCGTGTTAGACACTATATATGACTCTTATTTACGTCATTAGCATCAGTCAGTTTTTATTATTCAGAATCATTAGGATTCAGAACCCTTAGGGTTCGGAATCATTAGCATTAATCTTCCATTAGTTTCTTAACTTTCTTATTTCTTAAGTTTACATTCGGGTGGATTTGTTCTTTACGCCGGATTGCTAAGATTGTAAACTTCTTCTTTTCTCTCTTTCTTAACCTTTGTTTTAATTAGTGTTTTCTCTTCTTATTTGCTGCGTTATTGTTCATGCTTGTTAATTGCGATTTTATTATGTCTATCGTCATATGTTTAATCGTCTTTATTAGCATCGTTAATAACATGAGTAGCTAATTCTCTTGTATGTTGGGAGGAGGGAAACTGTAGTAGAGGCATGTTAGGATAGATTATTTTAGTTCGTCTTGAATATGAGAATCAGTTTAAGCAATTTAATTGAGGTTTAGTCGAATGAGTGCACGCAGGAGACTAGGCTAGGTAGTTAACCCCGACCTGGATCGAGAGATTGGAAGGGAAGGCTTGCTTAGAATTGATAGGCGACTCCTAAGAGGACGAGAGTTAATTAGGAAAATCCCTAGGGTGGTTTGAGACCGAGAGGAGAAAACCATTGCCCTTCTCATTGATAGATTGACTGACTTAGTTGACCCATAGATGCCGATATTGCAGTGGACCGAATCCTAGCATATTTCTCTCTTATCTGATTTACTTCGTATTTATTTCTATCTTTATTTCTCTTCCTTTAATCTCATTTAGTTTAGTCAAAAGCATTTCAAAACCCCCTAGATTTTTACTAGCAGATTTAGATTTCAGTTAATTAGTTTCCTCCCTGTGGAGATCGACCCTACTTCCGCTATCTTCTTAGTTAGTAGACTTAGGTTTTATTTTTGGTGTATAACGACCACATCACTTACCATCAGCAATGGCAGCATTCCGTAATGCCGCCTCCCAGTCCGCAAAGTTGTACCCGTCATTCTTCAGTCGCGTGGACTGATTCATGTGGTCCATAAAAGCTTTAGGCCAGGATTCGCGCGCGAGCGTGGCACTTGGCACATGGCATAGTGATATCAGTATTTCCAGCCATTTGTTATATGCAGTATTATCAATGTAAACGAGTTCTACACTGAAAAAGAAGGAAAAAAACATAATAAGCATACTCATCGATTTGAATTTAAGTCTAGTGCAAAATTTCTTTTAATGCAAAGACTCGAACATTTATACAATTGACCTCCCTCAAGAATTATATAAATGATCCCAATACTCAATTATCTGTAAATTGATAAGCCAACCTCTTGGCTAATTCTACCTTTAGAATTCTTGGTCGATAAATTTCTGTAAATTCTATCTTTAGTCCATCATAATCACGAGAAACTTTTCGGACTATAATGTTGAGATAAAATAGGTCAACACACTAGTTACCCAACGTAGAAGGGGTCATATGGAGAGTAAGGTCCTATATGCCTACCGACGAAGAAGGGATTCATAGTAGTTTGGCCTATAAAGACTAGTCTCAATTTTAGGTTTAGAGGAAGATCCCATCAATTTTATTTTAATTCAATTTAAGTGAACTAATATATAGCATACGCGAATGAATAAACTAAAATGATGGCTTAAATTCGAGTGACATCATTATGTCCATGATAACTAACATTCAAACTATATAAGTCAATTTTCATGCATTTTAGTAGTAGGTGGTTTGGTTTAGGCGGAATATGATGCACTAACTATCATGTGATGAAAAAGCAACAAGAACGGAAAAAATACATAAAAATATTACAAAGTCCTAGTGTGGCCTATCTACCAAAATGAACAAAATACAACTTTGGAATCCAACCCATTTGGACCCGAGAAGCTTGTCTTGATGTTCCATCTTGGTCCATGTAGCGGGAGTGAGCAATCCGATCTCCATCTTTAGTCTTCTCAAAATACATTTAATAAATTACAAAATATAAACCTATTTACATTCTAATTTAAAAACATAATTTAATGAAAAATAAAATGGAGATTCGAGATCTCAAAATTACATCAAAGATCATGTTTCCATCATTACGAAAACATGATCAACTAAGGCCACACTAGGTAATACAAATTACAACCGATTGCAAAAATACGTAAATTAAACCATTCAACCATTCATTCAACAAGATAAAATGCATTAACTATAAATTAATCATTCAAGACATAAATCTTTAATTATGAAGAGTAATTTATCCAAACCACCTTTTAAATTGATCAAAACTATGTGACAATTCCTTAATTAATCACAATAATCCCAACCAAACATAATCCAACTTTAATTCATATTCTTTAACATGAATTAAAACAACATTATTTTAAACCTCTTTAAAATAATTGGGTATCCAATTATTGTGAACTTTTTCACAACAATAAACAAAACATTATCATTATAATGAATTATAACAAAAACTTACGACCAAAAATAAAAAACGAAACAAATTTTTTTCTTTTCTTTTGGCAGCCACGGATTTTTTTTTAAAATATACAATTTAATTTGATGTTACTAATATTTTCAAGATCGGTACAAATTATCAACATCTAATCATTATTAAACATCGATACAAACTAGATGATTAAATTTAACAATTTAAAATGAATATCTAAAACAATGAATACCGAATATATATAGCAATGAACATTCAAATCGATTTTCATTTACATTTTAATTTAATCCTTATTAAATCAAAACAACTACAAATTCATCATGTTATCGTCTTAACTATTTAAATCAACAATTATAATGAATCAAAATGGAAAAACAAGGCAAAAAATTTATTTTTGTTTCATACGGATGAACAATACAGACGAAAAAAAAATTTTTTTTTTTCTCGACAGAAATAAAAAAAAAACAAAAAAATAATGATTCTAATCTTATATTTTATCAATTATGAAAACATATAAAATAATTTCGTAGCCCTTGGCTGTGATACCACTTGTGGGAAATATCGGTATATTTCGTCATTAATTTACGGATTATAACGAAACTATAGTATATGAATTACGAGTCATAAAAGAATTGCATAATATAAAATTATAGGAATTTAGAATTAACCTTTGGTCCTTGCAAATTAGGCCTATGAACAATATCGAAATCGATATTCTCCTAATTGTTGCACCCAAGATGCTCCGAGATATGCCTTGCTTGTGGTAGAATTTTAGAGAAAAGTTACTGCTAATTTTTCTTTTGTGATGAATAATGATAGAGAGAATTAGAGAGAAAAATCAGAATTTTTCTTTTGTTCTTCTTGCTTTATCCGGCCGTCCAACTAGGTTAGATGAAGGAGAAGTCTCTCCTCTTTTTACTCCTCTTAATATTAGGGTTTTGACCTAGTTATCATAAGAGAATAAAAGGAGATCTTTTCTCTTATTAATATCTCTTATTAACCGAAAATTAGAAGTAGAAAAAGACTATTTTCTCCTTCCTTTTTTCGGTTATATTAACATGTAATATAATATATACGTCAACTATAAATATCCGTATATTTATAATTTGCTAATTAAATATAACATATTATGTTTAATTACGAATTAACATTTTAATTCGTTTAAGCTTATATTATATACATTGATTAAATATTACGGTTTATATTCAATTACGAATTACATTTAATTCGTCTCAGCTAATATTACTTAATCGTTATTAAATAATCGTATCATCATTACATTGACTAACCTTTTAGTCATATACATCGACTAACCTTTTAGTCATATAATAAGGCATCAATATGATTATATTATTCATATAATCACATCTCTCAGACACATACTTTAGGTGTTTTTTGGGGACCAGTTGTGACAACCCTCGCGAATGCGGAAATATAAAACATACAAGCATGTGAAGTAAATTGCGGAATTACGGTATTTTAAAAACTTTTATACATGCAAGATAGATAAAACAAGGAGTGTCAAAATATTACAAACTAAGTACGGAATATAACAAAGAGACGGATTCTCTCAAAATGTTAGCAAAGAACAAGTGTTTAGCAAACTAGCTAATTAACGACTAGAGGTAAATCTTCCAGGGGCAACGCCCGCTAGCTCACACCCGAACCCAAAATAGCATGAGCAAAAAGCCATCCATGCAAGCAACCTGTTCATTCATGAAAAACATGAACGCCACAATCAGTGGGGAGTAACTCCGGGTTCTCCCAGCCATATCACATTAAACGTACATATAAGGAAATACAAAATATCATATATATGTAAGATACGATAAGAATAGATAGGCAATTCGATAATAATGATAAGAGCATATGGAATACAATCCGAATCCATCATGTTATTCAAAGACTCGGGGAAGACACTCTTAGGCAACCGAATCCGCTCACTAGGGCTTGCATCTCACCGTTAGCGGTATAAGTTTGATAAGATTGAGACTCGACAAACAAACCATGCCAAGTCATTCAATGATCAATCATATAATCATTCATCCAATCATAACGACACAATGACGACATCTCTCACGGTAAATGAAACGCACTAGCATCGTGTACATGACAAGTATGATTAAAAGGCATCCACGGGATAAGACGTTTCCCTGAACGCATACACGATCACATTTCTTATATGTAGACTAATTTCCTCCCCGTAGGACGACGATAATAATACGGTCCTAGTCTAAACCTGGCCAGACTCTCGGGATAAGACGTTTCCCGATTCGACATGTGGTAAGACGTTCCACATCCAAGACTCGGTCAATCATAGACGCCGAGTACCCCAAATTCGGTCAACCTCCACGAAAGAGGCGGAAAGAGATCTATAGTCAAAAGTTAAGCTAGTACACTACATGCAATGACACCACCTCTCAAGGATACAACATTTGACGGCCGGGTCGATCAACGCATTGCGTTCGCCTCCTAACAACGTCGTCATATCCCCACTAAACATGCATACAAGCATCAAGGATACACCCCATCGCTCCGACATTCCAATCTAAGGAGTATAAGGGTGTAGCCGGGAAATGAGAGTTCATAGCACAAAATCATTAGTGCTCAAATCATAACATATGTAAAAACCGACTCAAAGTAGGACATACCAAAAACCATCACAAAACATGTGAATAGCGAATTATATAAACTTAACTATGATAAAAATGAATCAATACATGATACATAAGCATTAGAACAAGTTTATGAAGCATAATGAATAAAAACATAGATCACCTCTCCAAAACAACGTTGTTTGGTAACCAACGAAAACAAGGGTCCACTTCAAACGGTCATAACTAGAGTTCTAGACATGCAAATGTAGAAATTCCAAATGGAGGTGATAGCTTACCCTTTTACGGTTTCAACGAAATGTCACACGCCCAAAACAAGTACGTAACGAAGGAGATATGATCATTTTACGAAGAGGGGTCAGTGCATGAAAATTTCAGTCGGCAGCGAGTGACGCAGCCTGCGTCACCACGACGCAGCCTGCATCCTATTCGGACAGGTACGAGTCACACAATCTCCACAATTTCACTAAGGCACAACACAAATATCATCTATCATCACAATTCTCATATCAATTATCAACTAACAACAACCATCATCAACAACACGATTCCTAAGATTACTAATCATATTCTAAATACGATTTCTAACATGAAAAACACATTAAAACACATAAATGATATCGAGGAACCCTTCACCGTTACCTTTTCGCGTCTTTAATCGGTTTCTAAACCTTCCTAGTCTCCACTTACATACAATTAGATAATAAAAGATGAATATCATTCACCTTGAGAAAGACGGATAATTTAAAAAGCGAGAAAGACGGTAATTTTATTACCAATACAGATAGAGGAAGCTAAGAGGGGAAGGATAAGACGAACTTACGTGAATTTGAGCGAGAAACGAACGAACTATGACGAATCTAATGTTGGGTGAAAATGGAGGCAAGGTTTTGGGATTTCTTAAAGAGGAAGAAAGAAATGAGTTGTGTTGAATGAATTAGGTTAGGGTTTGAGGGAGTATATGAAGGAGTATGAGTGGAAAAGTCAAGAAAAGTCAAAGACGGCTCAAAAGTCAAGAAAAAGTCAAAGACGGCTTAAGACGGGATTCACTTGAAATCTCGCGGAAATTCCAAATACGAACTCGGAAATTCTAAATTCGACTCGAAAAATTAAATTTACGATTAAAACTAAAATTCGCTGAAAAGTATCCGTAAAATATTTTTACTAGAAAAAAAGGGTACATTTCCGGGTGTTACAATCACCCCACCTTTTAAAAAGTTTCGTCCTCGAAACTTGAGAGTAGAAAACCAAAAGTATCAAAGACAAGAATCGGTTTTAAAAATCAACAAGAAAGCTTTTACAAGGGAAACATTTATGAAACGAAGTTCTTCTCGAAAACGATTTAAAGAGAATTTTCATAAGTGTGAAACTTTATTTACGAATCACAAGAGTGCCCGTCGTGAACGAGAACTCTAATTATCCAAATCAAATTAAAGTCGAAATAGTGAAATCGGAATTCAAAACAAACGCTAGTAATTGCAAGACTAGTTATCAGACGTCTCCAATAACAAGTGCAAACATCCAAACAAACGCAAAATCCAAATATAAAAGCAAAAGAAATCCATTTTCTCCAAAAAGAGGGTACACAAACCATCTTTAAAACTTCGGTGAAACCATAGATTGGAAATACAATATCAAAATTTGGAACTTTTCTCAAGGATAAAATCAAAATAACACGACATTACACGTACATAGAGCGACTCGCACATTTCACGCACAATTCAGGGTAACAAAATGTATACAAAACACGCAAAAACGAAATAAATCGAACTCTTAAGAATAGGAAGATCAAGATAAAGTCAGCAGGAAGATCTACAAGAATTCGACATCACTAAATCTACTAATAAACCAAATCCTCAAGAGAATGCAATTTACCCAATTTGCAACTCATCATTTTCAATCATCAGAAATCCTACAAAAATATTCCATAATCACGAAACTTCGAGTAACAATTCCCAATTATTCGAATCCAATTAGAATCTACTAAGGTCCATCGGCACGGTAGACTCCACAGCTAACAATCCACATGAAAGATTTATTACGCACTCTAATCTTCTTAGTTTCATCAAAACCCTTACTAGAAACCACCAACAAAGTATTTATCTAGGGAAACATGATCGCTAACAACCACAAAGTAAAGGACTTACCGTGAAATCCTTTAATCCAATTTACTTCAAACTCATTATCCTAAATTTACAATGGACTTTCTCATCCTCGAAAATCAAAACACAATCCTCGCAACCAAACATAATTATCTAAGATCCAACTAGTCTCATCCAAAGTCTCACGACAAGGGAAAATCCACAATCCATTATCGGTAATAATGATTCTTTAATACGCCATAACATCCTTAATTTGATCACTACTATGCTCGAAGCCTCAAATACAAATAGTCACATTAGCAAACTATGGTGATTATAATCCTCAAGATAAATGAGTTCACCATTCTAACTCTATATTGCATAACAACTGAGCACTCGCTATCAAAAGCTTGCAACGAACATTTCTCAATCTGAAACTATGATTCCTTAAGAATAAAAGAGAATTACAAATTCCAAACCACAAATGGCCAATCACTTGGCAAACAGACAACCATTCAATTCATCTAGATCATCTAAAACTCAAAATGAATCAATTTTCATTTATGACAAAACTCCTCAAACTTTGGGTACCGGCTTAATTATCATAAAGCAAAGTCTCTTTTAGAATCCACCAATTAGAAACATCTAATTCCCAAATAATATCTCAAGCAACCATTATGATACCCAACAACAACGAACTATCATCATGATCAACTCAATTCTCAAAATAACACTACAATACCAAGCTCCAAACCTAAAACCACCAAGAGAGGATACATTATCACTATTAGGATTCATCCTAGAGCTTAAGTCCTATTTCTCATGATCAAATTAAACATGAAATTTGCTAAATCCAAATACACATATTCTAACTAAAGAATCCCACAATACATTACAATTATTCTCTGAACCTTACAAACGGAATATCCAATCCACTAAGGAAAAGATGAAGCGGCAACGAGATTAAAAGAGAGGAACGCTGAAAATAACGAGGCCAAGAAAGAGACAAAGCAGATAGTAGAGGTATGAATATATCCGAGCTCTTTTTGCTAAGAACGTGGACCAATGTGGCTACGCTCACGTATCTCCCGGAGAATGTCCCATCTTGGACACCCAATCTTCGGAGGGATCAATCTTCTGGAGGTGCTCTTTCTTAGGATCTTGACGGCGCTGCTGTTATTGTGGATCGGAACCGCGTAAGCCCACACCTGTGTAGAGTAGATCGTTCAACACCTGCGGCACAAAGAGGCCAAGAAAGAGACAAAGCAGATAGTAGAGGTATGAATATATCCGAGTAAGAAATAAGATACGAGCATGCGATTTCTTAAAGATCAATCTTGACAAAAACATTCAAGAATGGAAATGAAAAGGGATGATGGCACGAGTAAAGGTTTAAGGTTTAATCCACAAAATTCCCTTTTCAAACTCAGGGCGATAGCAAAGCAAATCATCTCAATAACAAAGGTCTCCTACAAGGGACCCTCGTACCACAAATAATCGGAGTAAGGTACACCTAGATTTGATAAATCGACTACAACCCAATTCATCCATCCTTTCATATCACACGGAATCCCAAATACGGAATTGCAACTCAAGTATAATAACATTCCTTTAGCTCCAATATTCAACACAACCTCAAAGGTTTCTTTAACTGAAGGACTAACAAATACTCTCTTATACTCGGTCATTTTCGGGTCTATAGGCCACGAGTTCATTATTATCAAAGTACAACCTCAAGTCAAACATCATCATTAACACCCCAAGGTATTTCCATCATAACTCACATCATAATCCTCAAGTAATATGGTTCAACTTACAACGAAACCTTACGACTCCAAACGAGTCTCCGATACAATAAGATAAGATCATATATTTAAATCCAAGAACTATAGCCAAATGCTTTTCCACTAAGCCTACACTCACAAACACACACTAGGAAACCACTAGACGTCACTAAACCTCAAAAGTATTTCGCACCTCAAGATATCATTCTAAACTTCTTATTTACACCAATTAGACATATCATAAGCATGGTCTTCAAAACAATACTAAACTTCTAAGTCCAAAAGGCTAAATTACTAATTGAGTTAAGAAGTCATAGCCAACCTTACACCATCGAATATCATGAACTATTTACACACAAGTCATGACAAGCATCAAGCATTAAAATCATCAAACTTATCTTACTACCTTTCCTTAGAGTTACAACCAATCATCAATATAGGGTGAATTTAGATCTACACCATTTTCCTCAAATCACAAATTCATTCTAACAATCACTAATACTCCACAAAATTCAAAGTTCTTCCGACCAAGTATAATATATACCACAAACAAATGGGTATGGCATCCACAAAAATGTTACAAGAGGAAGGTAAGAATACCAATGGTAAGAAGGAGGAACTATCAAGAGTAATTTCCAAGAGGAAGTTAAATGATAAAGAAGCACTTAGATAGAAGGAAGAGAGCATGATACATTAAGGACGAGAGAAAACATCGATGAGGAAGAAATACACTTCAATTAGGCTTGTCAATCTTCAAATCTTCGGTAGAGGATACTTCTTCTAGGTAACACAATGATCCACCTTAAGACGGTAGATACAAACAAACATAACATCACTCAATACAATCAACAAACAAGTTAGAACCTAACAACATCAAGTACACCAAAGACTACCACCTTAGGTCCTTAAGTCTACCCATCTCTCATTTATTATTTCAAAGTCAAGTAGTTTAAGTTTAGGGTTCACGTGTGTGCGTCGGAAGCGATAAAGCTCTGATACCAACTGTGACAACCCTCGCGAATGCGGAAATATAAAACATACAAGCATGTGAATTATATAGCGGAAATATGAAGTTTTTAAAAAACTT
>JAIUZE010073678.1:0-60126 GCA_022085475.1 Heliosperma pusillum | reverse complement strand
ATGTAACATTAATTCGTCGAGTAACTCGAAATCGTTACCTTAGCTAGCTAAAATCAAGTAGCACCAAAATAATAAGAACTAAGAAAATAAGAAACCCGTCTTCTAATCTTCTCCTAAAATATACGAGTCACCAAACTCGTCTTCAACATCTTCCCCTATAAGAAATGACAAGAAAAACATTATTAGAACTTAACTTGATTTTCCATAATTAAATGTTGAAAACGATTTTGTCGGATTTGAAATAAAACCGTACTTGAAGATGGAGAGCGAAGAGGAGGTTCTAGAAATATAAGTTAGGACGGATTTAATTAAGAAATGAAGCGTTTTATGAGCGATTTTGCCCTAAAGAACGATGATAGAAGGATGAAGAACACGAGAACGCTGCAAGCAACGATTAAAGAAAGTGATTAATTTGAATCTTATTTCGATTTGTGAAAAATGAAAAGTTGCTTAGTGAGTAATGTGCGTGGCTGTTGAGCCGCTGCTTTATATGTCCATATTAGCAAGGATTAGGGGAGGTAGGCCCGTTTGCAATTAGTTAGTTACGACGAATTTGACGCCGTTAATAATTATATTCAAGGTAAACGTAATAAAATATAATCTAACGATAAAGTTAATCTACACCAAATATATAGATTATTATGATTGTATTCCAAAAAGTAAATGAAAATATCAAGGCCTATTAGAGAGCAAGAGTGTCGTGTGGTTTTGTGCTAGACGGGTCTGATTTCGAGCGTTTTGCGTAATTTTCGTTAACTGATCGATAAAGTTGATAAATATCTAGATATTATTATTAGTTTATTCAAAACAAATAAAATATCTTATTGTGAGTGGAAAACGATGACTTGGGCGTGTGACTCATGCCAAAGTCGAGTTTCGATTTTGTTTCGGGATTTGCGATGACTCGGGAATAGTTAAATGACGTTCGGTTAAAACCGTAAAAGTTATTCTTTAAATTCCGAATAAATTCAAAATAATTATATTAACTTATGATAAATCTTAATAAATCTTAATAAAAATAAATTAAAAATATTATTTTTTTAAATAAAATTTAGCGGTCTTCTACTTAAGGCGAGTCGGGAAAAGTCAACGAAAGTCAAAGTCGACTTTAAAAGTCAAGAAAAGTCAAAGATGACTAAAAAGTCAAGAAAAGTTTATGACGACTTAAAAGTCAAGAAAAGTCAATGACGACTTTAAAAAGTCAAGAAAAAGTCAAAGACGACTTAAAAGTCAAAAAAGTCAAAGATGACTAAAAACGGTCTTTTCATGAAATCTCTCAGAAATTCCAAATACGAACGCGGAATTTCAAAATAAGACTCGGAACAAAAATTTCTATTTTAAAAACTTAAGTTCTACTGAAAAGTGTTAGTAAATATTTTTACTAGAAAAATCGGGTACTTTTCGGGTTGTTACATCACCATGACCCAGAAGATGTCCATCGACCTCCTTTCACGGCACGACCTAGGACAAAAACCAAAGTCAATCGAAAACTACACTGACTCAGGTAAATGGTCGTCAGTCTAAAGAATCGACTCATAGGAATAAAATAGAAATCCCCGCCACGACCAGGCTTCACCAATTTTGATTAGGGACTCTATCATGGTCACTGCGCGACAGAGTGTCTCTATAGTATGTCTACTTAAACGACCAGTCATCTCCATGACCCCATTGTGCTGAACCAACCATCGATCGACTTACAATCTAGTCACTTTGAGACGTCACCTCAAATGAATTAATATGGACAAAACACTAAGTTCATCCTGTTCACTTGAATTGGGTTCAACCTTTCCTTCAACCAATTCGGATAAACAAAGTATTAAAATTTAGTCAAACTAAATAAAGGAGTTTTTAATGAAACTCTACCAATGAATGCGATTATAAAATATCTGGAAATATTGATACGCTATCAATAATTTCATATCTCATAATCTCCAGCAATTAAGGTACATATTTTAATCCCTATTGAAATGACATGACTATCAGGTTCAGCCTGCAAAAGGCATGGCGAATGAATTAGCAATACTTGCATCTTTCCCATCTTTCTGATTGCTATTTCCCATTGTCTACGTAATCTCACATTACATAAAACTTTCTCTGTACATGTCTAGTTTTGAATCTAGACTTAAGACTCTTGGCCTAACGGTAGCTCCCACTGTTTTACCAGTATCAGGGGATAGGATATACAATTATAGGAACTACTTCGAGTCCCTCCAATACTATCGAATATATGCTACTTTTATATGCATCATTAAATGATGCAATGTACTCCATTTCTGTTGTGAAATCCGCAATGATAAGCTGCCCGGAACATTTCCAGCGGATACATGACATTTATATTTGGAAATGACGCTCCTACTTGGAACCTTTCCAATAGTCCTTTCTGCTTGGAACTGTTCCAATAGATAAATCTTCTATAAAACACAGCCAGTTCGTGATTTCAAATCACTTTGATCAGTTAGAAAAATGAGATATGTGTAACCACTTACACACAACTCAGTATATATACTAGAAACATTCAGAACATATCCTTAGTCCTTCGCAAGTACTTAAGGATGTTCTTTATGGCTATCAAGTGACTCTCACTTGGATTTGATTGCAAACTACTTGACATGCTTAAATCATGCGAAATGTCGGTTTGAGCATACATCACAGCGTATATAGTTGATCCCGCAGCGGAAGCAAAAGGAATAAATTATCATGTGTTCAACTTCCTTGAACTTAGTCAAAGATCTTATAAACCTAAGAATTTTGACTTAATGCTAATATCCTTTTAGATTTATCTCCATAAATCCAGATATCTAAGAGATATATTCTACTTCTCCAAAATATTCCATCATCTTAAATGATCAATATGTCTCCACATATAAGACTGATGAAAACCACATTATTCCCACTAAACTTCATGTATCAACATAATTACTCGAGATGTCGAGAAATATTTTATGACATGATTAACACACTTATTCCAACTCTTTAGTTCTTACTTAAGACTTTCTCTTAAATTTGCACATTGTCTTAGGATTGTTTGGATCTATAAACCCTTTGGTTGATATCAAATATTCAACCTCTTCTAGAATCGCATTCAAGAAGGCGCTTCTTGAGATTTAATTGCCATAATACTATTATAATATGATTTAATCGCTAAGTATTTTTCGAATGGATCAAAGCATTGCAATTGGTGCAAAATCTTTGCCTAACAATTTATCTTTGAAGACATTTTAATGTTCATCCGTGCAGATTTCAGTCTTAAAAATAAATTTACACTTAAGAGGTCGTACTTCTTCAAGTAAAATTACCAGGTCACATACCTAACCATCGTGCATGGAGTCCATTACGAATCGCATGACTCTAAGCCATAGCAAGAAGTTGGGACTAGAAAGAGTCTTTTATAAGTCACAGATTAGTTACTTTCTAAAAGTAATACGAATTCATCACTATTAAGGGGTGATAAAATTCAACCTGACCTGCTAGGTTTGGCATGAAATAACTACTAAGCAAACATTCATATTAGTTACAGTCTTTGTTCTCGTGATCAATGTAGGATTATTGAGCACTTGTTTCATTCAGATGCCTTACAAAATAGGTATGTTACCCATCCATATCGTATATGAAATAAAGTCATACTGTTTCAAATGTGCTTGATATGGTAGGAAAAGAAATAGCAGCCAAAATAATAAGATCCCAAGGTTAGTCAAGTGGCTCAGTTTAATTTGACAAAGACAAAACCATACCGTATAAGGTTCTGTTTCTCTATTCAATAACACCATATCTCATAATGTGTGTTAGAGAAGCTAACTCGTGAAACTACTTGACAATACTTTTGGTGAGAATCAAAGTCAATACGTAGATATTTTTGTTACGATTTGGTCGTAAGTCCTTGATCTAATACTCTTGTTGGTTAACTACTTCACATTGAAGCTCTTTGAACTTTTCAAAGATTTCTTTTAGCACCTCATTAAGTAGAATCAAACACAATATCTACTTAAATCGTCGGTAAATAAAGTGAAGTAGGCATAACCATCTCGTGTTGTGATTGTTATTTGACCACACATAAGATCCTTTGTAATAGGGCCAATAACTAACTAGTTCGATTTCCTATTTAATAAAAAGAGCACGAATCATCTTGCCTTGAATACAAGATCCGCACACACCATAAGATTCAAAATCAAATTTTTAGGGATACTAGTCAATACTAGCCTCTTAATGTGCTACACAATCTAGAATTAAGATTAGATCTGGGTCACAAATTTTGAGCCTTTTACAATCTATATGACAAGTAATTTCTAGTTTAGATCAAGAATATAATTACCTTTGATTGGTATGGCATAACCATTGACTAAGTATAGGCATAAAAAGGATACAACGCTTGTTCCATTCACAAAAGTGAATCACTTCTGTCGTACACTAAAGTGGATACTATATTCTTTATTTAGAGGTCATGTACATAATAACTTTTATTAAAGTATACATCTAAATCCAAAACTAGATTGATCACATTATAACTTTTATATGTCTTTATAGAAATAAAAACTACAATAGTTTTATTTCCCTTGTAGGTCGACATTTAATCATGGCTAGTCGTCGCACGAATCATTATTATATGTATTGAATACATTGATGAGAACCATAATAGGTATCTAATACCCAAAAAATTGCATTTAGCAAAATAAATGTCGATCATATATATATTATGGGTAAAAGTACTATTAGGTGTAGTGCACCTAATTTCTCCAGAAAAATTGGGGCAGGTTCTTTTCTAGTGTTCTATACTGTAATAATAGAATAATCAAAGGTTGGGTTCGACACCTTGCTTGTGTTTGACTTTGCTATTAAAAATAGGTTTGCCTTTTTCCCTTCTCTTGTGCCAACATCGTGCCAACCTACTATTGAACCTCGTCCTATTGTTTAACAATTAAGAATAAAACATCCCTCTTAGAGCTCCCACTCACTTTCATGAATCTCTATTTAGACAAATAGATTAGAATTATAATGAACACTATTCTTCATTTCATTCATGGTTTTACCTTAAAAAAGGATAGACCTTTCATGAAGTGACTACGGTATTTGGTTAATCACGATTTCAAATAAATCGAGAAACCTAGTCGTCCCAACTGATTTGGCCTCTTTTGAGGTAAGCCTCGATAAGGAGCATTATGACAACATACCAAAAATTACAAATAATTTCTTTGGAGCAAAGAGATTGATGTACCATTGTTATAAGAAGACGTCACTAAAAAATCAAAAACGTTTTTGACTAAGTGTGACTTATTTATATACTCTTCATAAGAGACATTTGCAGTGGTGAATATGAGGATCAAAAGATAAATCTAATTTTGTCTTTATCTATGGTGGTTTAAACGGAGATTTAAAGCCCAATCAAAAATGCTATCGTATAAATTTATGGAAACTCTTTTTCACGATTGAACGGATATACTAGTTTGTAGAAGAATAAACTATTTGTCATTGCGCGAATAATATAAATATCAACGGAAAATTAACATTTATTGCTTAAATATAATTCAATTGTAAAATAATTTTAACAAGTCACTCATATAATGACCCCTCACGAAATCATATAAGTGATTATGAGACCTGCATTTTAGATAAAATTGAACATGTTATGTCAATTTTATGTAATAAACGGTAAGTCAACAGTTTTGACTAATTCTACCCCTAGAACTCTCGGTCGACGAATTTCTACAAAATTCATCTCCTAGTCTTAGGATAACGCTTATCCCCTTAAGTACAACCCAATTTAGGCGTGTGATCGCATCACCCTACTTAACCGAGGTAAAAAGGGTCCACGTAGTGGTTGCCTAATGAACACGGGGGTTATAGGTGCTTCAATTGGTAAGGATAAATCTCAATTTCTTTTAATTTATGTGAGAGATGTTGAAAATTTAGTTATTAATTCCCTATAAGTGAACTAAATCGGCGAATCTTGAATAACGTTGAATTGACAATCGAGAAATAAAAATGTATATTGGCGATTTTGGCGTGAGCGAAAACATAAAGCAAGAAAATAACAAATCCTAGTATGGCCACCTAGCTAATCTAATTAACTAGACGATTACAAAATCGGAAACCAACTCCTTGGCCCATTGCCTCTTCATAGTACACGCTCCAAAAAGACACCGTCTTTTGGAACACCGACTTCGAGAATCTCCGTCTTCATAATAATTAATTACAAAAAGATACAAATAAAATTCCTATTATACATTTGATCTAGAAAATGAAATTAAATTATAACAAACGGGCGATACGAGATCGCAATTAGAATTACAACCGAATCGGTATTCTCTTACATTACGTGTAATACCGATTAAAATAATCTAAGTCATACTAGGTACAACTTGCATTAAAAATTAAAAAAATGACATGCCGAAATCGCCATTAACACTTAAATCGTATTGAAGCTCAAAATAATTATCTAAACTGATTTAGAACTCAAAATTAGTCCCCATTAATTTTTTTTATATTTAATAAGTTTGAATTAATCGTATTTTGCTAAATATAGAGGTTTAATCACAACATTTATGAAATAAATCCAAAATAACATTTAACCATCATAAAAACTTGAAACCAAAGATTTTGTACATTTTGGAATATTTCCAGCAACTCCAAAAACAAAAAACATTTTCCCAAAAAATTAAAATTAATTTTATGAACAAATAACTTTGAATTTATCGGTTTTATCAAATAAAGACCAATAAAAATACTACAATAGTGAAACAAATTACACAATTTAACCAAGATGATATAAATGAGATTATAAAATGTACCAAATAATTTGAAGGGCGGAAAAGAACGTTTCAATTTTATGAACATAATAATTCTCACTTTGTTGACTTTTATCTCATAAAAATAAATAATCATACAAAACTAAATTAAAAGTCGCGAAAATTTACATACAGTATGTAAGACATGCATGTGAGATCAAATTAAAATTTCATGGCCAGAATCAACATGCAACTATTTTTAGTTAACTTTTAACATAAAAAATGCATATTAACTTGATATTAAGGCCATAAATCAAAATAAATAGCAAATCAATCCCTAAAATAACCAAATTTGACCACAACCATTTTGAGGTCAGTAGGTATGCATGCATATCAAAAAAATTTGTGCAAACCATTTTTAACACAAATTTTCGATTTTAGTCAAGTTATCATATAACTCGATTTTTATTCTTAAAATCAACATGCTTGTAACAACTTAGCTCGGATACCACATGAAAGTCCTAGACCTCTAACTACACTCCTCTAATTAGTTGATTAAATTACATGCATGCAAATATAAAAGCATAAATATAAAGATAAGAAGAAATTTCCTTACATTGAGAAATTTTCGGTCTAAAAAGGGCACAATAAGAAACTCCTTTTATTATTGTTCTTGAGCATATTATTAGTGGATGATACTCCATAAAACAACCTACAAAATAGAAGGTCTCCTTGTAGTTGCACTCAAGATTAAACCCAAAAACAATCACATAAATGATGGACTAGATTATTTAAGTGACAAGAGCTTAATATTATTTACACTGCTACTTTAGTAAGAATAATATTAAGTTTGGAGATTTTTAGAGAGACATGCAAAGATAAAGATGAATGAAAATGAGCAAAAGCGAAGTAGTGGAAAAATGAGAACATCACATGTCCTTGTAAATCTTGGCTAGATTTGTTGAGCCCAATGTGGCACACTTTTGCTCTTTTCTAAATTGTGTATGGTAGTGGATTGTGGACTTGGTGGTAATGATTAAAGTCTATAATAACATGTCACCATTACAAAGATTAAGTGAGCATAAAATAAAACTTAAATCATCACCCATGTATACTACCAAAAACCGGTACATAGATGTCCACATAGGTCCATTTTGATTTTTGATATTTGTCCCGCAAATACTTATTAATCATATGCTTAATTATCTAATATAATTAAGTGTTAATTTGATCATATAACAGTTATATGACTCAAATTAATAAAAAATATACACTTATGTTTTAAGTGATATTTTACTATTATATCAATATATAATGGGTCCCACAATGTTCAGTTAATTTATTTTACAACTTCTTGTAAATATAATTAACTAATTACCTCTACCTCAAAATATATGCATAACCTCAACTAATTTAATGAATTAATGAATTAATCATTAATCATTAAATTAAATCTTATTTTTAATAGTATTAAAATAAGACGTAAAATTTATTCAGTCAGTTATCGTATAATTGACTAATAAACTTAAGTGGAATGAGTTCCTAACTCAATTTCCAATAAATAACTCTCGTACGTATCAAATATATGTAATGTGCTAATTAACTATATCATATACAAATAATTAGTTCTCCTATTCGGGTTTCATCCTATAGGTGTGACCGAAAGGGATCAGTTGATCACCGCCGTCATACAACAATAACGTCTAACTCTAGTCAGCTGAGGGTTATCGATTTACGTTAATCAACTGACGTGGAATATCAAAATATACTAATCATGTCACGTATATTCCAAATGAGATTTATTATATAAATGCATTATTGTGGACGACACTTGCTCCAACAGTATGCTCCATTCCCGACCGAATGGGCGAGTGGCACGCGGAGGTTGCAACTTAAAATAATTTCCGTAAAATCATTTCTTCATCCCTTAAAAACCTAAAGCCCGACTTTTCTTCTCTTCTGCTTTCCCTTTCCCCATTTCACCCCAATCAGATCCTCCACTTAGAAGACTATCGTGAGAGCGGGATTGGCGAGTCAGGACGTAGCTAAATTGATTATTTTGCCTTGCAAGGTAAGTAGTTGTCCTAATATTTTGTATTAGTAAAAATAACAACAATTGTGATAGGATTGTCTCATTAACTGTAAGTGTCGATGACGATGTCTTGTTTGCATTTGTATGATTGTTGGTGCGTGCGTGTGGATTTGCAAAAGGTAGGGTTTCCATACTCAGTACAATATATGATTGTTGTGTTAATTTCATTATGTAAATTGTATCATTTGTCATGATTGTGGTATTGCATTTTTGATTGTTCGAGATGTTGGTTGAATATCGTGAGCCATATCGCGAGATGGTTTCACTTCCATGTTTTTCCCCTTGTGACTCTCGTCGCAAGTGGGATTTGCACATTAATAACATGGGTTCGCTCGTTGCAATGAACGGGGCTTTTGATGTCCAGTGGTGCTGTCTGGCATCGCCAGGGGTGTGGCCCATTGCGACGATGAGAACCCCACTACTCATTCCATTGAGAGCCTTTGGTTACTACAAATATCAGAGTTGGAGGTGGACAGTATTGAGATATTTACCTGTGTTGTTTGGTTGTAATTTTGTCGTATTATTTTCATTATATTCCTTTACTGTCCTTCTGTGGTGTGTCTTGTGTTCTCCTTTCTCCTATGTGTTTGCGGTGATTTATTTGATATTGACGGAATGAAAGTCAAGTCATAGGCCAAGGGAGATGAAACGAAAGTCAAAGCATCCAGATTACTACATACCCGATCGGGTAAGTAGTGTACCCGATCGGGTATGTTTGCTGATCCGAGCTTTTGCTTCGACTTTCTTTATTTTGTCCTATATGTTTAATGTATGACCCCTTCCCCACGAAACCTACTGCTTTATAAGAGTGCCTCAGCCAGCACATCTCAACACACTTCTTTACACACAATTAGAAACCCTACTTTTTTTTTACATTACATAAAAACCTAGAGTAGGAGGAGAGAAACCTAGCCTCTCTTCTCTCGTCTAGATCATTTTCTTCTTCCTTTTTGTCCTTAGTTTCTTAGTTTATTTCTGATTTCTCTACATCAAATCCTTAGCCTAGATCAATAAAAATTCCATCTTTGTAATCTACTTTATGTGGTTCAAGTATTGTAATTCGTGGATCGACTATTCTATGCAAGGAATTTCTATTATGGTTGTTTATATTTCATCATTGTCGTTGTTGATCGTCATCTAGGTATTCCTATTTTATCTTTTGTTTAAAGTCTTTATGTTTCTTATTTGATTGCTATTTTCTTTACATGTTATTTTAGATTCAATTTCAATATCGTTGTAATCATTTCATTTCCCTAGATCGTCAATTTAGCGCCGTTATTATCGCCAATTAAAGAGTCTTAAAATATTATCAAAACCAAATAAACATGTCTATCCTAGTTTTTATTATTAACATCATCTTAGATCTAAACATCACCATGAGTGAGTAGTCGTTTTTCTAGGGTGTAGGGTAGCCATGTAGGTTGATTAAAAGATGATAATTGGATAAAAGAAATTGTGCTTTTAAAACATTGTGTCTATGCATGTTTGGACTATAACGATAGTTAACGATTCCTATCAAAATCATTGACTAAAATGGAATTCTTTTCCAAAGTAGAAATACGTGAATTGAATAGACAAAGCATGACATGGTAGATTAGACCTAGTAAATTGCCTAAAAGCCTGCTAGACCATCTGATCTATGATTGTAATGAACACATCATTCTTACGAACTCACAATGAATTATTTGCATGTTCTAAATCCAATTTCATCAATATGTTAATCTACATGTGTGAACCTACTTCCCTAGATTCTTTTTATCATTGTTAATTCATCACCTGCTTTATTGTTTTCGTTTTGATTTGCTCTTATTTTGTTTTCATTTATGCTTTTTATTAGTTTAGTAAGCAAAACCCCAAAACCCAGATACTCGTTATATAAGACCCAATTTCAAGACATTTCACATTCTATAGGAAACACCATCTCCCTAAGGATCGACCCCTACTTTTCTAATTACATTAATTTGTTATTAGCCTAGTCTGGTTAATTATCTTTGACCAGGGCTTGCGACAGGCCCGATCATAGTCTAAACCTGGCCAGAATCTCGGGAAAAGACGTGGAGCCGATTCGACATGTGGCTAGACGTGCATACACCCAAGACTCGGTCAATCACAAAAGCCGAGTACCCAAATTCGGCAGTGTGGCCAACGGCAGAGGTGAAAAGAGAACGAGTGTACCTAAACTCGGCAATACGTCCAATGAGAAAGGTTGTCTCAAAATCATAATATTATACTCCAGAAATACGGCCAACAGAGATGAACAATCAAGTATGGTCAAGCGAGTATGCTACATGAAATTGACACAACCTTGCAAGGATACAACATTTGACAGTCGGGTCGATCAACGCATTATGTTCAACTCCTAACAACGTTGTCATATCCCTATTAACAAATGCTTAACCATTAAGGTTGTACCCCTATCGCTGCGACATTAAGTCTAACGAGTACCGGGAAAAGAGGGTTCAAAACATCCAATATAAAGAATCGATCCATTACAGAAGGCATAAGTGACTTAAAAGGAGAAACCGTCACTAAACATGTGATAAAATCATGTGAGATATCGTATAGTCTAAACATGAATATTTAATGTCATTACGTAATTTTATCAGATAAAAAAACCATACAAACCATTAGACGTGAAGACCTAAGGAAGGAAAGGAGAAAGAGAAGTGCAGGGGGTCCCAGCCGGTCAGGGGACCGGCGGCCGACTATCAGGCTGGGACACACATGCTAATGCAAAAACCAAAAGGGAAAGAGGAGGGGCTCCCAGCCAGTCCGAGGGCGGCGGCTGGCCACCTGGCTGGGGCACGCGTATGTTACAAATTAAACATTTCAATACAGGGTGTTCCCTGTCAGTCAGGGGGACGGCGACTGGGTACTCAGTTGGGACACGCATTACTCCAAAATCACCAAAGCGTAATCAATTTTGAATCATGAAATTCCCTGCCGGTTGGGTGAGGGGGAAGGGGCCGCGGCCGGGCACCTGACTAGGGCACACAAGCCACAGATCACCTCAAACAACACCAAACTAAAATTTCAATTTCTCCCAATCATCTTTACCAACATTAATCATTACCAAACCACATCAAATGCCTCATATCAGTATCAAATCTTTACATTCCATCATTTAAAGCATCATGAGACAACATTTATGACACTAAAACAAGTCTAACTTAATTAATGAAGTGACTTCCACAACACTAACATAAATTAATACAAGTTAATCATATGAGATTAACAACATATGAACATAAAAGATGAACAAAGTTTCATATTTGCGAAAGATGGAGAAAATGAAGTTGTACAAGAGGGAACATTTCTTACCTTAAAAGGAAGAGGTAGGAAAAGAGGAAGAATGAACTAAAAATCAAGTAAAAAGACTAAGGGATGAAAGAGTTATGTGAGGTTTAGTGCTTGAAGCTTAAGAGAGTGAATGGGGTTTAGGGTTTAGTTGGAGAAGATGAAGTGTAAAATATGCTGAAAAATGAAAGGTAGCATGAGGTATTGAGTTCAATTTTGTTGGGTGGAAAGAATCATAAGCCCATTAATCAATATGAGGCCTAACCCACTTGATTTTCCTAGTAGAACCCGAATATGGGCTCGGAATAGAAGTATTTCACACAGATTTTACCCAAATAAACAAATTTCTGATCTAAGACTACACTAAGGCCAGCTAATATTCATATAATTTTATTAAATTCTAATTACTAAAATCGCGGATGTTACAATCATCCCTCCATTTAAAAAGTTACGTCCTAGAAACTTGAGCGAAAGAAGGATACCTTAATCAAATAAACTCGAGTACTTGGCACGCATGGTAGCTTCCGGCTCCCAAGGTTTCTCTTCAACAACACCACATTTCCACAAACCCTTCACTTGAGGCACTACTTTGCTCCTCAACTTCTTGTCTTTCCGATCCAATATATGAATCGACTTATATCCAAACTGTTGAGTCCTCCGCAGCGGGCTTATAGAATTAGGTGCATGAGACCGGCCCACAAGCAAGTGAGGTTCCATCCTAAACCAATTGGTGATAGGAGAAGTAGCCCACTTACTTATAAGCTAGTCCCTTCACTATTATTTTACCGATGTGGGATGGATGCCCCTCACACACATATGGGAAGAGACCTCAACAATCTCCCCCTTTTACATGTGTGCATGTGTGCTGAAACTCCCCCTCACTTAGTGCTACTCTGCACCCGACACAACCCCGTGTCGGGCCAACCAGGCTACTCCGCACGATGCTACTCCGCATCTCTGGTCGACCAAGGGTGAGAGTCCGGCAGTGGTGCTACTCCGCAACCACGACGCTACTCCGCGTCATCTCGAGCACCATCACCACATCGCACCTTACGGTCCCAAGCCAAACCGACGGCTCTGATACCACTTGTTGAGTCCTCCACAACGGGCTTATAGAATTAGGTGCATGAGACTGGCCCACAAGCAAGTGAGGTTCCATCCTAAAACCAATTGGTGATAGGAGGAGTAGCCCACTTACTTATAAGCAAGTCCCTTCACTATTATTCTACCGATGTGGGATGGATGCCCCTCACACACATATGGGAAGAGACCTCAACACAAACGATAGATTCAACTCTAGCGCGAGAACCACGGTTTGTAGAACATGACTCAGATCACTTATGTAGTTCCTCAATTGAGATACATGGAACACATCATTAACTTTGCTCAAATTCGGAGGCAAATCCAACTTGTAGGATACGGAACCAATCCTTTGTACAATATCAAAGGGTCCAATGTACTTTAGACTAAACTTTCCCTTAATACCAAATCTTTTCACACCTTTTATTTGGGATACTTCTAAGAAAAATTTATCATGCTCTTCAAATTCCAAAGATCTTCTTCGAGTATCGGCATCAGATTTCTGACGATCTTGAGCGGCTTTCGTTCTTCACTGATGATCTTCACATGACCGATCGTCTCTACAAGTTTGTCGGGGCCCAAGTCTCGAACGTAAATCAATTGATCTCAACAAATAGGACTACAACATTTCCCTCCAGAAAGGGCTTCATATGGCGTCATCTTGATTGAGGCATGGTAACTGTTGTTGTAGGAAAACTCCACCAAGGGTATACTATTTTACCAACTAGATTGGAACTCAAGAGCACAAGCTCTAAATAAATCTTCCAAATTATGGATCGTCTTCTCAGTTTGACCATTTGTAGCTGCATGGAACGCTGTACATATCAACAATCTACTTCCTAAGGCCTCTTGCAAAGCCTTCCAAAATCTTGAGCAAAATGTTTGGTCGCGGTCGGAGGTAATTTACTTGGGAACACCATCGTATCGGACAATCTCATCAACTTAGGCCTTGGAAAGTCGATCTAAACTCCATGTTTCCTTGATCGGGATGAATCTAGCACTCTTGGTCAAATGGTCAACGATAACCCATACGACATCTTTACTTCCAACGGACCTTGGTAATGCCATGACAAAATCCATAGAAATAGATTCCCACTTCCATAGTAGAATGTCCAATGGTTGTAGCAAACCACCGGGCTTCTTGTGTTCATTCTTCACTTGTTGGAAAGTAAGGCATCTCCTTATATAGAACACAATATCACCTTTCAAATTTGGCCACCAAAACTGGAGCTTGAAGTCTTTGTACATCTTGTCACCTCAGGGGTGAGTAGATTAAGGGGATAGATGAGATTCATCTAGGATTCACTTCCTTAAGTCAAGAGCATTAGGCACGAACAATCGGTCATGGAGTCGGAGAACACTTATGTCATCAATTTTGAAGTCTTTGGCTTTTCCTTTTAAAAGGTTGGCTTGAATGGGCTTGTAGGTAGCATCATCAACTTGCTTTTCACGGATCTCACATAGAAGAACGGGGCCGGCAACCATAGAAAACACATAATCAAACCCTTTCTCAATGAACTCATTCGCTCTTCAATTTCTGAAACTCCGCACATAGGTCATCGGATAAGACCCGAATAACACTTAAAGAATGAGTAGGCTTCCTACTAAGGGCATCGACAACCACATTGGCCTTCCCTTTATGATATAGCAACTCAAAATTATAATCATTCACCAACTCCAACCAACATCTTTGTCTCATATTCAACTCCTTTTAAAATTTTGTGATCGGTGTAAATTTGGCAATGCACAGAGATGAGGTAGTGTCTCCACGCCTTCAATCCATGGATAACGGCGGCTTACTCAAGGTCATGAGTAGGGTAATTCATCTCATGAACTCTCATATGCCTAGAGGCATAGACAACAACCTTCATATATTGCATAAGCACATAACCCAATCCCAACTTAGAAGTATCACAATAGACATCAAAGTCCACACCATCCTCAGGCAAAGTCAAAACTGGGGCAGTAGTCAACCTCTTCTTAAGTTTTTGAAAGGCAGCTTTGCATGCTTTACTCCAAACAAACTTGGTTTCTTTCTTCAATAGATGGGACTAAGAAGTTTGTTTGGAGTAAAGCATCGATAGTAACCGTCGATAGTAACCAGGTAGTCTTAGAAAACTACAAATCTCGCCAACATCTTTGGGACTTTTCCAGTCCACAACAGCTTCAATCTTCAAGGGTTCAACCATGACTCCATCCTTAGAAACTACATGTCCAAGAAAGGCACCTTAGGTAACCAAAAGTCACACTTGGAAAACTTGCCAAACCACATTTGACTACAAAGAATACCCAAAATGGTACTAAAGTTGATTAGCATGATCTTCTTCGGTCTTGGAGAAAACTAGAATGTCGTCGATGAACACAACAAGACACTTGTCAAGGAACTCAGTAAAAGTGCGATTCATTTGGTCCATAAAGATGGCAGGAGCATTTGTCAAACCAAACGGCATCACCTTGAATTCGAAGTTGCCATACCTTGTGCTAAAGGTGGTCATCGAGATGTCTGAATCACGAACGGGGGTTTGATGGTATTCGGATCTCCAATCAATTTTTGAAAAGGTAGAAGCACCTTCTTAAGTTGATCAAACAAATCTTCCATTCTTGGCAAAGGATACTTGTTCTTGATGGTAACTTGGTTCAAGTCACGGTAATCAATAGAATGTCTCATTGAACCATCCTTCTTCTTCACAAAGAGCACGCGAGCACCCCAAGGTGAGGCACTCGGTCGGATAAAACCCTTTTCTATTATTTCATCAAGTTGCTTCCCTAGCTCCTTCAATTCGGTAGGAGTCATACGGCACGGGGCTGTGGCAATGGCTCTGGTTCCGGGCATAAGATCAATGGAAAATTATACATCACGCTCAGGAGGAATCCCGGGTAAGTCTTTGGAGAACACATCAACACAGTCACGTACTATAGGTACATATTCAATCTTGGGAAAAGAGGTAGATGGAGAAGTCACAATACACAAGAATGCTTGGTGATCCTTTCTCACCATACTCATCAACTTCATTGAGGAAACCAATTGCACACCCATTCGGGATTAAGATCCCTTATAAATTATTCTAACTCCTAAAGGACTCTTAAGATAGATCTTTTGATCTCTACACTTAAACCTAGCATGGTACAAAGCTAACCAATCCATACCTACGATTACTTCAAACTCTCCTAGGGGAAACTTAAGGAGATTAGCGGGAAAGATTGCGCTGGAAATAGAGATAAGGACAGAGTAGAACATACATGAGATAATCTCTCCAGGTGGTAAGGATATATGGGTATCTTCACTAGAAGTAGGCTCAATAGCTAACTTATCAACATAAGTTTATGACAAAAAAGACATAGATGCGCCAGTATCAAATAAAATTAGGCAAGGTTGCTCTAAAATAGAGAACATACCGGTGATAATCACGGGATGAGCGTCAGCCTCGGCACGATTCAAGAGATAGATAGAACCCTTGGGTTTAGCATTAGGAACATTCCGGTCGGGGAAATCATTGAAGCGGTGACCGGCCTTCTTAAAAAGTAACAAATTAAAGCACTAGTATAGCATCCAACTTCGGGATGCACCGGCTTCTTGCAACCATCACAAATACGACCCTTTGGAGGGACATTGGCTTGAGGAGCCACTTGACATGTAGCTTGAGGAATGAAAGTAGGAAGAGCTCTAGCATTAGCATTGGAAAGGGCATTGAACCTCCTCCTGTTAAAAAAAGAGGTAGAGGATGAAGGAGTGAATGGCCTCTTGCCATAGAAAGTGGGTCTATGAGTGAAAGAAGATGAAGGATTCTTGATCTTGGCCTCTTCTTTGATAGCCTTCATTGAATTCTTTGCCCATAGAGCATCATCATAGAGCTCACCAAATGATGTAGAGCTTCTCCTCACCTTACTTTGGAGTAAGGCACTTAGCTTGTTATGGTAATAGAAAGCAGGATCTTCATCATCTTTGATAAGCCTATGGGCGAAATGGGCTAACTGATTGAATTGATTAATGAATTCTTGGAGCGTTATCTCGCCTTGATTGAATTCAATAAACTCCTTGAGCCTTTGTTGCTTAAGTTCCTTTAGATAGACACAATCATCCAATAGTACCTTGAAGCATTCCCAACCATAGTTGGCTTTTTGTATGGCCGTGGGACTAGTGATTGACCACCAAGTGTCAGCCTCCCTTACAAGGAAATGCTTGGCGATCCTCACTTTGTCTTCCTCTTGCACTTGGTACAAGTCAAACTTCTTCTCCATTTCACTGAACCATTCCAAGAGTTTGATAGGATCCGGTTCTCCACCATAGGGCTTAGTCTTGCTTCCAGGGATTTGGCTAGTCACCCAAACATAACCTCATTGGTGATGGTCATCTCGAGGAGGAGGGGCATAGTTGGCATTAGTATTGGCCGCATCTTGTTGGTTCCTAAGAACTTGAGTGAGAGCCTCCCATATCACATTTTCCACAAGCCGAGGTCTAACCATCTTCTTAAGGCAGAAAAACAAAACAAGGTTTGTTCTTAACACTGAGCACAATCTTAGAGACTACCATTCAAAGTCTTTAGTTTTATACCCATCTCTCATTCATTATTTTAGGGTCAAATTATAATTTAGTTTAGGGTTCAACTCTGTGCGTCGGGATCGTCAAATGCTTTGATACAAACTGTGACAACTCTCGCGAAAGCATTTAAGTTAACAAGTAATATGCAGCTGAAACTAGAGGATTTTTAAAACTTTTAAAACATGTTTCGCAATGCTCGTCAAAAAAAAAAAGTCCAACACGAATAAATAAAGTAGTCAAACGAGTGATCCAACATAAGAAAACATACTCTCACGGTAAATGCCACACTAGCATCTGCACTATGCAAGACCAGACAACTCAAGACACAATTCCTCCCGATAGGACTACGATAATAATACGCCCCTAATCTAAACCTGACCAGACTCTCGGGACAAGGTGTGTACCGGATTCGACATGTGGCTAGACATGCACACACCCAAGACTTGGTCAATCACTAAAGCCGAGTACCCCAAATCCGGCAGTATGGCCAACGGCAGAGGCGAAAAGAGAACGAGTGTACCTAAACTCGGTAGTACGACCAACAAGAAATGTTGTCTCAAAATCATAATATCATACTTCGGTAGTATGGTCAACGGAGATGAACAATCAAGTAATGTTAAGCGAGTAATCAACATGCAATTGACACCACCTAGCAGGGATACAACATTTGACGGTCGGGTCGATCAACGCATTGTGTTCACCTCCTAAAAAAGTCGTCATATCCCCACTAACAAATTCATAACCATTAAGATTGGATCCCTATCACTCCGACATCAAGTCTAACGAGTATAGAAGTGCAACAGACTCGATCCATTACAGAAGGCATAAGTGACTTAAAAGGGGAAACTGTCACTAAACATGTGATAAAATCATGTGAGATATCATATAGTCTAAACATGAATATTTAATGTCATTACGTAAGTTTATAAGATAAACAAACCATACAAACCATTACATGTGATGAACTAAGGAAGAAAAGGAGAAAGAGTAGTGCAGGGGGTCCCAGCTGGTCAGGGGGACCGGCGGCCGGCTACGCGGCTAAAACACACAGGCTAATGCGAAAACAAAAGGGGAAAGAGGAGGGGCTTCCAGCCGGTCAGAGGGTGGCGGCCGGCCACCCGACTGGGCACGTACATGTTACAAATTTAACATTTCAATACAGGGTGTTCCCAGCCGGTAAGAGGGGAGGCGGCCAGCCACCTGGCTAGGGCATACAAGCCACGAATCACATCAAACAACACCAAACTCAGATTCCAATTTCACCCAACCATCTTTACCAACATTAATCATTACCAAACCACATTAAATGCCTCATATGAGTATCAAATCTTTACATTTTATCATTTAAAACATCATGAGACAACATTTATGACACTAATACAGGTCTAACATAATTAATGAAGTGACTTCCACAACACTAACATAAATTCATACAAGTTAAGCATATGAGATGAAAACAACTTATAAACGAGTAGTAATCATATAATCATGCTAGAACACAACAAATGACTCAACTTTCGTGTGAAATACTAATTCTAAACATGTAAACACATAAGAAGTGATATCGAGTAACCCGTCTACGTTACCTAAATAGCTCTTCACTCTTCTTCTAAATCTTCATCCACCACGAAATAGTCCTTCTCCGGATCTTCAAAGTCTCCTCCTAAAATATGAACATAAAAGATGAACAAAGTTTCATCTTTGAGAAAGATAGAGAAAAATGAACTTGTATAAGAGGGAACCTTTCTTACCTTAAAATGAAGAGGGAAGGAAAAAAGGAAGAATGAACAAATATCAAAAATCAAAATGGACCACATAACACTAGCTATTAGGGGCCGGATATTTGGTTAGTGAAACACCAAACTAGGGGCTAAGACAAGAATAGAAAACACACAACACAAGACAAGGACAAGATAGATAAAACCCTGTATTCAGGACTACCAAGACAAGCACAGATAGTTCTAAATGCAGTGAATCCCAAGCTAAACTCACCCACTAAGACAAGCACAAGTGAATGACCCTAACTCAGGCCAACAAACTAAGACTAGCACAAGTTTGTTGAGGGTTGAGAGCTAACCAAGGCTGGCACAGGTTAACAAAGAAAGAGTGAAAACTCTGGTTTTTATCATTCAGCATTCTGAGTTTCTTTCAAGGCAAAAGGCTCTTTATATAGAGCATTACAAAAGATCCTCACCATCCAACATAAGACTACATCTAAGGGCTTAAAGGACCCTTGAAATAACAACAAATGAGATACAAAAGTCTACTAGTAAGACGAGCAAAACAGACTGCAACAACTTCAGAAAAAGCAACTGAAAAGTAAGTTTGTCTCCTTTCCTGAAATGGCATTGTTTGAGCAGTTTTCTTTGGGGTTGTTTTGGCTGTCTGGTGCTTCAAATGGAACCTTGAGAGGGACTTCTAAGCTCCTTCCAACGTCCTTATTAATACTACTAAGGGTCACACAAAAGTAAGATGCCTTTGTTCATCCATTGGTCTTGAAACCAGCCTGGCTCTCAAAGTGACTGGTTAACTTGTGGGCTGTTTTACTTGAACTTCCAAGGATAATTTGGAAAACTTATCCTGGACTTTTTTGTAGCTAAGGACCTCAACTAGATGGGAAAAGAAGTTGGAGCCCTTGCTTGGACAATTGCTGTAGGATATGTGGCCTGGAACTGGTACTTGTGTCTGTGGAATCCTTCTGGCTGTTGTTGATTTGGGACCTTGTTACTCTGGTTGGCATGGCTTGTGTAGATGTTGTTGTTGCTTGATCATGAGCCTTTGATGGTGTCATAACTTGATTGTGTGTTGCTTGGACATGGTTACCTTTTGTTGCTTTTGAAAACTTAGTTGTTTGGACTTGATCTGCCTTAGACTGAACATGGGTGTCTTTGTTGGTTGTTGTCTGAACTGGATTGCCAAATGAGGTTGCTCCCCTAGCTCCTGCTTCATCCTCCCCAGGTTGGAAAGATTTGAGCATCAAATCTCCAGGGTTCTCTTCTTCACTGTCATAGTAGGGGCTAAGGTCTCCTATGTTAAATGTGCCATGAACTCCATATTCTCCTGGCAAATCCACCTTGTAAGCATTGGCTCCCACCTTTTCTATGACTTCAAAAGGGCCTTCTGCTCTAGGCATAAGTTTGTTCTTTCTTTTGCTTGGGAACCTTTCCTTTCTGAGGTGTAACCACACCAGGTCACCTGCTTGAAACTCCTTCTTTCCTCTTGGCACCTTGGCTTTGATTTTGTACTGCTCATTAGTCTTCTCTATGTTTCTCTTAACCTGTTCATGCAACCTGAGCATTTGTTCCACCCTTTTCTTGGCATCATAGTTCAGTATCTCTTTAGGCACATTGGATAGCTCCATAGGCATGAGTGGGTTGCTGCCATAGACCACCTCAAAGGGACTGTGGCCAGTACTTGATGAAGGGGCCCTGTTGAAGGCAAATTCTGCTTGGGCTAGTTTGAGATCCCAATCTCCTAGTGACTTCTTCACAATGCACCTCAGTATTCTCCCTAGGGTTTTGTTGGTGATTTCTGTTTGACCATCAGTTTGAGGATGGTGGGATGTACTAAAAAGCAGCCTGGTGTCTAGGAGCTTCCACAGGGTCTTCCAGAAGTAACTCATAAACTTTGTATCCCTGTCTGAAACAATTGATCTAGGCACTCCATGTAGTTTGACTACTTCTTTGAAGTAAAGCTCAGCAACCCCTGAGGCATCCTCAGTCTTCCTACATGGCACAAAGTGAGCCATTTTGCTAAATCTGTCAACCACAACCATGATGGAATCCTTTCCCCTAGGAGTCTTGGGCAGAGCCACAATGAAATCCATGCTGATGTCTTCCCAAGGTTTGTCAGGTACAGGCAGTGGAGTGTAAGGTCCTGCTTGGAAAGAACTCTTTGCCTTTTGGCAAGTAGAACACCTCCTAAGAATAGCTTGAACATCCCCTTCCATCCTAGGCCAGTAAAACTGATCTTGCAGGATATCCATGGTCTTCTGCACCCCAAAATGTCCTGCTAGCCCATTAGAGTGGACTTCCCTCACCAATAGGTCCCTGTATGAGCCCCTAGGGACACACAATTTGTTCCCCTTAAACATGTAACCTTCCTGCAGCTGATACTTGGTCTCTTTTACTCTAGGACTGTTCTGCAGGGTTAACCAATCCTCCATGAAATCAGGATCATCCTGGTACAGCTCCTTCATAAACTCAAAGCCTAGCACCCTTTGTTGGATTGTCACCAACATAGAATGTCTCCTAGACAAGGCATCTGCTACCACATTTGACTTACCTTCCTTGTATTTGCTTGAGAAGTTGAAGGACTGAAGGTATTCAACCCATTTTGCATGCCTTGCACTGAGCTTGTGTTGGCCATTTATGTATTTCAAGGCCTCATGATCAGAGTGAAGTACAAAAGGCTTGGGTTTAAGATAATGGCTCCAGTACATGAGGGCTCTCACCAAGGCATAAAACTCCTTGTCATATGTGGAGTAATTGAGCTTAGCCCCATTGAGCTTCTCACTGAAGAAGGCCACAGGATTCCTTCCTTGGATGAGTACTGCTCCAATCCCTACCCCACTTGCATCACACTCTACTTCGAATAGCTGATCAAAATCAGGTAGAGCTAGTATAGGTGCCTCACAAAGCTTCTTTTTGATGAGCTCAAAGGCTGCTTGTGCCTGTTCAGTCCACTTGAACTCACCCTTCTTCATCCCTTCTGTTACAGGCACCATGATAGTGCTGAATCCCTGTATGAACCTCCTATAGAAGGAGGCTAGGCCATGAAAACCCCTAACCTCAGTGATGTTCTTGGGAATAGGCCAAGACTTGATGGCTGCAATCTTCTCCTGATCCACAGATATGCCCTTGGCAGAGATGACATACCCCAAGAATTTAACCTCCTCAGCCATGAAAGTACACTTCTCCATTTTCCCAAAGAGCTTATGCTCTCTCAGTTTCAGAAACAACAACTTTAGATGGTTCAGATGTTCAGATTTGCCCTTACTATAGACCAGGATATCATCAAAGTACACCACAATGAACTGACCTATGAAAGGCCTTAAGACTTCAGTCATAAGTCTCATGAATGTACTAGGGGCATTGGAGAGACCAAATGGCATCACCAGCCATTCATAGAGCCCATGCTTGGTTTTAAATGCTGTTTTCCACTCATCCCCCTCCCTGATTCTCACCTGGTGGTAACCTTGCCTAAGATCTATCTTGGAGAATAGACTGGCTCCACTTAACTCATCCAACATGTCATCCAGCCTTGGGATGGGGAACCTGTACTTGACAGTGATATTGTTAATGGCCCTGCTGTCAATACACATTCTCCATGAACCATCCTTCTTAGGAACTAGGAGGGCAGGCACTGCACAAGGACTCAAAGATTCCCTGACAAATCCCTTTGACATCAGCTCCTCCACCTGCCTCTGCAACTCTTGGGTGGACTTGGGGTCACTCCTGTATGCTGGCCTGTTAGGTAGCATGGCACCTGGAATGAGGTCTATCTGGTGCTCTATGCCCCTTAGGGGGGGAAGTCCTGATGGTAGTTCTTCTGGAAATACATCCTCATGCTCACTGATCAGCTCCTTTACCTCTGGGGGCACCTCAACTGGTTCCTCAACCTGTTTGGATAAGAGGAAATATACAGGTTGTTCTTGTTCCACCTCTCTGAGCATGGCTGCCTCTGTGAGGAAAAGAACCTCCTTGGATCCACTGGTACTAGGACTACCATAGTCCCTAGTGTTTGGGGGTAAAGGTGTCAGGACTATCCTTTGATTCCCATGTCTAAAAGTGTACACATTGCTCTTCCCTTTATGCAAGGCATCTTTATCAAACTCCCATGGTCTGCCCAGCAGTAAATGGCATGCATCCATAGGCACTACATCACAAGTCACCTCATCCTTGTAGGTGCCTCCAATAGAGAAGGACACTAAACATTGTTGATCAACCCTTACTTCAGCACCCTTGTTCAGCCATCTGAGTTTGTAAGGGTTGGGGTGGGGTTTGGTCTCCAAGTCAAGCTTGTTAACCAAGGTAACTGAGGCCACATTGGTGCAACTTCCCCCATCTATGATCACATTACAAACCCTCCCTTGAATAGTACACCTGCTCCTAAAGATTAGAGATCTCTGGTCTTCTTCTAGGGGTTGATGCTGAGAGTGCATAACCCTCCAAAGAACAAGGTTGTGACCAGTGTCTGGTGGGGCTACTACCAAAGGGGCATCACCTTCCTCTTCCTGTTCTCCTGTTCCCTCCTCCTGCTCATACTCAATGAGCCCTTCCTTCTCCCATTCCATGACTTCCACTGCTGTCAAGGCTCTTCTTGAGGGACAGTCTCTCTTAAAGTGGCCATAACCTTGACATTGATAACATTTTCTCTTCTCTTCTGAAGGGGTGAGGGTAGGTTGCTGACTTACAGGTGCCTTACCCTTGTCCAAGGGGTTCCTATTAAAAGTTATGGGAGTCCTAGGACCCTCCCCAATTCTGACCCCAGCATAAGGTTTAGTTATAGCAGGTTTGGTGAAAGACTTGGTTGTTTCCTTCCCCATTTTCTCAACCCTAAGGGATAGGTTAACCACATCCTCAAAGGACCATAGGGGCTGCATCCTAACCTTGTTAGCAATGCCTGGGCTTAGGCCTTCTAGGAATCTAGCAATCCTTTGTTCAGGTTTCTCAGTGATGTCACATTGAAGGGTAAGCTGCTCAAACTCTCTCAGATAAGACTCAACAGATTTTTCATTTTGTTTTAGTTTAGACAGCTTGATGAACAAATCCTGAGTATAATCCTTAGCAACAAACTTGTTCAACATTTTTTTCTTCAACTTAGACCAGGATTTGATGGGTTCCTTACCCTCCCTAGCCCTTAGACTCTTCATGGTTTCATACCACAGGGAAGCATACCCTTTCAATTTCAGAATAGCTACTTTAAAGGCTTTAGCATCATTGTATCCTTTGTATTCAAAGACTCTCTCTATATCCCTAAGCCATTCTAACAAATCATCAGGATTTAAGCTACCAGAAAACTCAGGAATGTCTACCTTGAGGTGTTTATCAGTGAGGCCATGCCCTGAAGCTCTGCTCCTTGTGGATTCATCTGAGTCTGAAGGTTCCTCCTCTTCAGGTGGTCTGACCCTGCCTCCTGGTGGACCTAGGCCTCTCCCACGACCTCTGCCTCTTCCTCCAGCAAATATTTGGTTGCCTATCACCTGATCCAAGGCTCTGGTTAGGGTGGTTACAACCCCAGCCAGGTCCTCCATCCTTGCTTCTACTCCTGCCAATCTCTCTTCACTCATTGGGCTATTTTTGTAGTTTTGAATGTAGTTTGGTTAAATGAACTCACAGTAGAAATAAACCTTAGCTCTGATAACCAATTTGAAACACCAAACTAGGGGCTAAGACAAGAATAGAAACACACAACACAAGACAAGGACAAGATAGATAAAACCCTGTATTCAGGACTACCAAGACAAGCACAGATAGTTCTAAATGCAGTGAATCCCAAGCTAAACTCACCCACTAAGACAAGCACAAGTGAATGACCCTAACTCAGGCCAACAAACTAAGACTAGCACAAGTTTGTTGAGGGTTGAGAGCTAACCAAGGCTGGCACAGGTTAACAAAGAAAGAGTGAAAACTCTGGTTTTTATCATTCAGCATTCTGAGTTTCTTTCAAGGCAAAAGGCTCTTTATATAGAGCATTACAAAAGATCCTCACCATCCAACATAAGACTACATCTAAGGGCTTAAAGGACCCTTGAAATAACAACAAATGAGATACAAAAGTCTACTAGTAAGACGAGCAAAACAGACTGCAACAACTTCAGAAAAAGCAACTGAAAAGTAAGTTTGTCTCCTTTCCTGAAATGGCATTGTTTGAGCAGTTTTCTTTGGGGTTGTTTTGGCTGTCTGGTGCTTCAAATGGAACCTTGAGAGGGACTTCTAAGCTCCTTCCAACGTCCTTATTAATACTACTAAGGGTCACACAAAAGTAAGATGCCTTTGTTCATCCATTGGTCTTGAAACCAGCCTGGCTCTCAAAGTGACTGATTAACTTGTGGGCTGTTTTACTTGAACTTCCAAGGATAATTTGGAAAACTTATCCTGGACTTTTTTGTAGCTAAGGACCTCAACTAGATGGGAAAAGAAGTTGGAGCCCTTGCTTGGACAATTGCTGTAGGATATGTGGCCTGGAACTGGTACTTGTGTCTGTGGAATCCTTCTGGCTGTTGTTGATTTGGGACCTTGTTACTCTGGTTGGCATGGCTTGTGTAGATGTTGTTGTTGCTTGATCATGAGCCTTTGATGGTGTCATAACTTGATTGTGTGTTGCTTGGACATGGTTACCTTTTGTTGCTTTTGAAAACTTAGTTGTTTGGACTTGATCTGCCTTAGACTGAACATGGGTGTCTTTGTTGGTTGTTGTCTGAACTGGATTGCCAAATGAGGTTGCTCCCCTAGCTCCTGCTTCATTAGTGGAGATCAATGATGATTGTTCTCATCT
This sequence comes from Heliosperma pusillum, assembly GCA_022085475.1. Classification (NCBI taxonomy): domain Eukaryota; kingdom Viridiplantae; phylum Streptophyta; class Magnoliopsida; order Caryophyllales; family Caryophyllaceae; genus Heliosperma; species Heliosperma pusillum. Next base: position 33,899 of record JAIUZE010073678.1, on the reverse strand, counting down.
AATCCTACACTCCACCTAATGTTATGATATCATTATCATTACAATAACAGCCAACACTCTACCACTTTGCATGAGATTAAAAATAAGCAAAATACTGGCTCAAAGATGAGCATAAGGGACCGGCCAAAAGGCCTTTATATAAGCATAATAGTTGTTTTTATTTGATTACTACTTCATTCTTATGCTTATTTTGCTTACGTCTCTCTAAAACCTCCAACATCTCTCTAAAACTAATCTATACACTAATACTCTCTACATATTACTAGTGTAGTAATACAATAGTATTAGTAGTATTTTTTCTTACTTATTATCTAGTTAATAATAAGCTAAGATTTTTGGGTGGATTCTTGGGTGCAACAAGAAGGAGAAATTTTACTTTGGAGGTTAGTTTATGGAGGATTATCCACTAATTATATGCTCAAGAACAAAAAGAAAAGAGTTTCTTATTGTGCCCATTTATACTAAAATTCCAATGTAAGAAAATTTCATCTTATCTTTATATTTTTGCTTTTATATTTGCATGCATGATAACTAGATCCTAAATCATTATGTTAATGTAATTTAATGAACTAATTAGACGAGTCTAATTAGAGGTCTAGGACTTTCAATTTTTACATATTAAGACGGTCGATTATGTAGTATTCTATGGGCTAAAAGTGGTGAGTTATGAGCGAGCCTTAGTTCCGATTCTTGTGTCGTACTTGTTTCTAGCTTATAATGGTTATTACACCCAAGTTACACGACTTGGAAGCCGAGAAGGAGCAAGGCCGAGAACCGAGCTAGAAGAAACGAGTGAAGCTTTGTGTTCAAGATGAACTCGAAGATGAGGTAAGATACAAAGAGAAGGGGAAGCAAAGGCGACCCGCCATGCTCCTCTGGCAAATCGCCACTCCAAGCAGGAGCACGCATCCAGGCTAGAGAGCCGCCACATCCTGGGCGAGGCGCCGACCACTTAGGAGAGCCGCCTTCAGTTGTGTAAGAATCAAGATGTGCGTGTTTCATTATACAAATATGCGTGGTCTGTGGCTTTGGTTTCTAAGCAAGACAAGACGTAACTCTTCCCTTTTATTATTCTAATTGAGAATTATGTAGTGGGCCAATGGCAAGCAATGTATTATTATTATTATTAGTGAAGGAAACTTATTAATGAATAAGAGAGTATTTATTTAGCATTATTTTATGTTACGTATTAGGAGGTATTCATATTGATGATACTATTCCATTATTCAATAAGTTGTAATTCTTCAGACAAATTGGGTGGTTCCTCCACTATTCGTGGACAAGAAAACTTTACTGATTGGCGCATCTCTAATGCCCTGTCTGATATTTCTTTCTCAGGCCCTTGTTTTACCTGGATGAATAATCGAGATAATGATGAGCTCATTATGGAAAGGCTTGATCGTGCTTATGAAAATCAGGATTGTTTACAAATGTTCCCCTCTGCTCGTCTTCTTCATTTGCCTATTCTGGTTTCAGATCATGCCCCCATTATATTAAATCTCTTTCCTCTGCCAAAGTCTAGGAAAAGACATTATAGGATTGATAATTGGTGTCTGGATTAGCCAGAGAGTATTGATATTATAGCTCAAGCTTGGGCTACACCGTTTTCAGGTTCTTCTATGTTTGTTATCTCCCGAAAATTTGCTCGGATCCGTCATGCTGTTATGTCATGGGTAGTTAATCACCGTTGTTCTCACGGCATTGACTGGTCTAGGGTGGAAAAAGATTTAGATAGATTGGGTCTTGACATTGAAGATAGTTTTACCGCTTCTCAACTCAGACATTCCCGGAATGAACGTAATCAGGTTATGCGGGAACAACATTCTTACTGGTGTCAAAGAATGAAAATGAAGAGAGAGATTAGTGACGGACTTCCTACCAAGTTTCTTTTTTCTAGAGTTAAAGCTCGTGCCTCTCGTCAGCAAATTTTTTTCTTTGCAATCTCGGGAAGGCAGATGGCTCATCTCACCTGATGAGATTGTTGGTGAAATTTCATCTTATTTCTCTGATCTCCTTGGCGATAGACCTATCTCACTGCCTCCTCTTGAGATTAGTTCGGAATTCAATCTTGAGTCTTTGTCTCTCCCTTCTCTTAGTTCCGGGGATTGTGCTCTTCTTGAAGCACCTTTTGCAAAAGAGGAAATTTTCCATATCGTATGTGGTATGAATGATTCTAAATCTCCTGGGCCGGATGAAATCAATCCAAAATTTATTAAATCTTACTGGACTTTGATTGGTGACTTGGTGACTTCCGCAATCCTCAGGTTCATTAATTCTGGTGTCATTCTTAAGGAATGGAATTTCACTCATATTGTGCTTATTCCTAAAGTTGTCAACCCTAAGTTGGTATCTCAGTTTCGGCCTATTAGCCTTTGCAATGTTATTTATAGAATTACTTCGAAGTGTCTTGCTAATAGGATTAAGCGAGTGTTGCCTTCCATTGTGGCTGACACTCAGTAAGCCTTTATCCCTGGAAGGCTTATGTCTGACAGTTCTATAATTGGCCATGAAATTATGCATTACATTAACAAGACGAAGAATGGTAACAATTGTTATGCTGCTCTTAAGTTAGATATGAACAAATCTTTTGATAGGGTATCTTGGAAATTTCTTATGGTTGTTCTTCGTCAATTTGGATTCCCTATGAAATGGCAAGCGTTGATTTGGGAATGTATTTCAACTGTGAATTATTCTGTGCTTATAAATGGGGAACCATCGCCCTCTTTTGCAGCAACCCGAGGTTTGCGTCAGGGTGACCCTCTTTCCCCCTATCTGTTCATTATGTGTATGGAAATTCTCTCTAGGTTTCTTATTTTTGAGACGGCTAATAACAGGCTTTCGGGAATTAAAATCTAGAGATATGCTCCACCTCTCTCGCATATTTTCTATGCTGACGATGCTCTTATCTGCTGTAAAGCAACACCTTATGCTTTTGATAATCTCAAAGTTGTCCTTCAGAGTTTTGAATCAATGTCTGGTCAAATGATAAATATTGACAAGTCCTTTATTAAGTTCAGCCCTAATACGCCGCAAGATTTTAAAGATCATCTGGTTTCCATTCTTAAAATGAAGGCTATGGATAACTTTGGAACTTATTTAGGTGTCCCGATTGACCTCCCTAGAAAGAAGAAGCTCGTTTTCGCACCTATTCTGGATAAGCTTACTTCTAAGGTGGTTTCATGGTCTTCGTTGAATCTCAGTCAAGCAAGTAAGCTTTTGATTATCAAAACTGTACTTTTGGCTTCTTTAAATCACCTTCTTGCTGCAATTCCTTTTCCTAAGTCCATTTCGGAGAGAATTGATTCTCTGGTTGCGGCTTTTTGGTGGTAAAAAAATTCGAAGTCTAAGGGTATCCACTGGCTTCCTAAAAGTTCTTTACAAGCTTCTAAATCTCAGGGAGGTCTTGGAATCAAGTCAGCGGAGATCCTTAGTCAAGCTTTTCTTCTAAAATCCCACTCGCGTATTCTGAGCCTAAAATCAGGTATTCTAGCAAGATTTTTACAACCTAAATACGGTAAGGATCTTCCGTTTCCATGCTCGAAATCAAGAGTATATCATCCATCCTTTTGTTGGTCGGGTATTTGTCGGGCAGTTGCTGTTGTTCAGGACGCTTATTCCTGGAAATTAGGGAATGGCAATTCTATTTGTTGCAAGACGGATAGATGGGTTAATGGTAACTCGCCTAAGATTTGTCAAGATTATCGGCCATGTTCGGTAAATTTCTCTGACCTTGTTCTTCCTGATGGTAGTTGGAATCCTACGACATTGTTCAGATATTTTGAGTCTTCGTGTGTCAAAGAAATTCTTAAGATGGAACCCCCGCAACCTTGTGTAGATGACTTCCTATATTGGAAATACACGGAAGACGGAAGGTATACCTTAAAATCTGGATATAGTAAATTTCTTGAAATTAAGCTTCGCTTTTCCAGCTCTCGTATTTCTAATTTCCCATGGGATATTGTCTGGGATCAAAATATTTCAACTAAGCTGCCCATTTTTGTTTGGAAGCCTGCTCTCGGAATTTTGCCTACTCTTGGTAAGCTAAAGTCAAAAGGTATGCAAGTTCAGGATACTTGTGTGTTATGTAATTGTTCCGTCGAATCCTTGGACCATCTTTTCAGGGAATGTACTGTGACTCAGCACGTTTGGAAATCATCTAATTTGGGAATTGTCTCAGCATCAAATATTAATACGCAATTTCATCTTTGGTTGGCAGATCATATTAATTATCTTCATAGGATTTCAGTCACGGGTAACAATTGTCTTCTATATTTTCAGTGCATTCTTATGGCCATTTGGTCCATTAGAAATGCTATCATTTTCAAGGCTTCTAGTTTAAATCCATTGAGGATTCAATAGTTGGCTCATCATCTTTTTAATACTTACATCACGCCGGCTTTTTCTCAAGACAAGAATTCAAGAACTCCTCTCCAGCTGCCTAATATCGGAGATAGATCTATTACTCCAGATTGCATGAGTTCTTTTATTCTTATTTCTTCTCATAAGATGGAGTTCAAGGATATATTTGTTTGCTCTGTTGTTGATCCCTGGGTTTTGAGTCTTTTTTATGTGCGAATTAGAGCTTTGGATATATTTTTCTGCTCAAGTGAAGCCTCTGCAGATTAGTATGCATTGCACTCCTTCTTCGTGCTTTCTGCCGGTTACGTTTATAGTAACCTCGAAAATATTATCTTCTGTTCTGGCATCTTGTTCGCCAGTACCCATCTCACTGTATCATATGATAATGAATATTCGTGCTATGCTGCGTCAACACAAGCACTGGTCTGTTAGATTAGCCACAGGTTAAGTGGATATTAGTAACTAGTCATGTTTGTATGATACGTTTATTTTATTTATCATATCAGTACACGTTTGTCAAAAAAAAAGTTGTAATTCGGGGAAAGACTCCGGAACCCTACTTTTCTCTTTATTATGCAAATTAGGAGGAACTAATCCTCCCTTCTCGATTCAAGGTACTTTGAAATTACTATTTAATTAATTGTGAGATCGTCTTAATCCTTTACTTTATTACTTGAGTATTATTTATTCTCTGTTCCTATTATATGATTGTTGTATGTTTAATTGATCTGGCCAATTAATTATTTCATCTTTTAATCTATAGCAATTCCTTATGTTTGACTCCGTAATAATTCAATTCATGAGATAAAGTTTCAACCTTTAATCCACTTATTTGAATGCGTTTCATCATAGTTGGGTAAAAGGGGGAATAAATATATAATTCGAACGGATAACCGCGTGTCTAAAAAGTCGTTATTAATTACTTATTTGAATGTGTTTCATCATAATTGTTCTATTCGTTTATGTTGTTAGTGAATTAAATCTAGACGCTTGGATTAGATTATTCATTAATTAGGTTGCTTAGTCTCACGTTTCGAAAAAAGAAAAATATTATCAAAGGAACAATTAGAACTCTTGTATTCCAACGGGATAATTTAGGATTAGTGGTCGATGATCAGTTGTTAATTCCTTAGTTGATAAACCTTGACGCGGGATTTTTAATCATTTGAATTCATCTTATTTACTTATTTTTAGTAGTCCTTAGTTAATAAATCACAAAACCCCCTTTCTTATTGTTACTTTACTCTATATTATTTACACTTTAATTACATTACCTTCCCTGCGGATTTAACATCCGACTTACCTCTACTATATAGTTTAAGGTAATATGACTTAATTATTTATCTTTGAGAGCATACGACTTTGGCTCACCAACACAATTCAAGTAGAAATACACAATGAAAGACGCGTAGAACAATGGCATTATTAAAGTAAAGACAATACTCAAGAGCATCTTGATTCATGATGATCATTATTTCTTCATTACTTTGCTCAATTGCTCATTATTTAACACTTATATTTGCCATCACGAGAGTACTTCCATTTTTTCCTTTACTCAAGTAGCCGCTTTGAACGCATATACAAGTTCCGCAACAATCTACGTTGCTAGTGCAAGTTTCAAGGGCATGGTTACAAGTAACCGGACTAATGTACGAATCATCAAGCATTATGCTTAAGAGCATATTAAATTGGCAAGTAAGTAGCTATGAGGGATTTTGGGGTGGTGGCTAACACCACAATCGCCAACAACGCCACTATGCCAACCACCCTCATATTCATGTTCATCTCCATATCAATGAATTTTGTTTCTAGTATGGTTGATTTTATTTTTTGTGTGTGTGGTGTATGTTGGCAAGTTTGTAATGGGAGCCTTTTGTTGGAAATATAGTGTCATTATAGGGGCCAGTTATATTTAGAAAACAAATATTATTGTGTCATAGTATCGAGGCCACTGAATGAGAAACAAAATCCCACTGACCATGGTACAAATTAATATAAGCGTTGTCTCCCAAGGTCAAACAACACTGCTAAAAGCTTGTACTCAACGATTAGGAGTTGCAACTCATATGTTATGCTCAAAATTATCATAGAAAAGAAGTGGATATTAAGGAAGATGTGTAGCTCAAATAACTACAAACTTCTCATATTTATAGTGATAAGAGGTTTCTGGGATGCGCATGAGTGAGGACAAAATGGCTGGAAAGGACTTAGTGTTGATCTGTGGGCCATGTACATAGCCTGGCATGCTACCGTAAGTGACCGCTCCCGATCTAGGGTTTGGGCCGAGGTGTTACAAGTGGTATCAGAGCAACCCTGCGACCGTGCGGTGACCCTGTGGTCCGGAATACCCGGGGCACCCACCTAGAGGGGGAGGATTCTGGGAATGCTAGGCTGCGGTATAAAGCTGCCAAATGTCATACTGGTTAATTATCAACATAATAACTAAGTTAGTGGCATAACCACCACTATAAACATAGGCCAAAAATATCGAGTTAGAGGCTAAAAACATACAATTAGTGGAGAGAGTGTAGAGATTCTCTTAGGAGGCAATGGAAACTTCTCTATAATGTAATGTATCTAGACAACATTCCTAACCTTTGAATTGCTTCCAACAATCCCCCACTAATGCAAAGGATAGACAAAAATTCTGAGCATATTAATAAAGATCGATACTTAAGTATAATTGTCTTTCGACTTGAACTAACACGTTAGTGAAATGAAACAATTCTTTCATCATCTAGAGAGTGAACGAATCTTGAACTCTTAGACTCGGGGGTAAATTTCACTCACATTTCTCACCTTAAGTTCCAAACGAGTTCTGTGATACAATCCATCAAATTTATGGCCAAATGAACCTTGGGATTCTCTCTAGTGTTGTAGGGATACAGCCTAGGCTCTCATAGAAGGAGGCCAACCCTTCATGCTCAATTAGGTGATTTTGTCAAGTCTACCTCCGCATAGACCACTCACATACGAGCTATAGAATCATTAAGAGCGCTATGGCTCAACCACTTAACATAGCAGTCGGTGAATCCATCAAGTCCTTCTCAGCAAGAGCACCCAAACATAGGGATATAGATTCATTAAGAACTCTAAGGTTCAGTCATTTAACATAGCAGTCGATGAATCCATCAAGTCCTTTTCAACAGAACCACCCAAACATAGGGATATAGATTCATTAAGAGAAATATCTCAACCTTCATCATTACAGGTGAAAAATACATCTTAAATAGTTATAATCTACAAGCACCTTGCACCTTGAACTCTTCAAGGGATCATAAATTCAAAAGGATATTCTAATTTAAAATTTTAATCTCTTTTATGCTACTCTGTATAATATTTCCTCTGTCTCGGTTAATTATTATCCTTTTATTTTGGCACAAAGACCTAGGAAAGAGTGGGGGTCATTTGTGGTTCCACTTAGTAGATCACAAATGGACAATAGTCCCGTTGGTTGATCAAATTACTCATAGAAATCATTGCACATTTAGAAAGAACAACAATTAATCGAGACACTCTAAAAAGAAATAGGACAAGAATTAACCGGGACGGAGGCAGTATATGATATATGACGAATGTAAAGAAAATGAAATAAATTGTTTCCTTAATGTATATTTTATGCCGTGATATGGCTTTAGTAAAAATAATAATTTTAGAAAACGTAACAGTATACACAATATCTCTTTAATTAATGCTTATTATATGAGACAAAACAAGTTCTCCAGTTTTAATTCTTTTGATATATTTCCATAAACAAATAGATTTCCTGATTATGTGTATAAAATGAGACACTTAAACGTACTCATTCATGTATTCAAAAACTTCAATTTTTGCCTCATAGCTCTAAAACTTCATATTATACTACTTTTTCAAATATCAAATGGCAACTCTAAGGCTTGCATTGGTGACGATTCTTGTCATTGCAAATATTATTGCTCTTCAATCTAAAGGTATTAAAATAATTGTCTGACTATCCCTCATTTTCAGAAGTCAAGCATAGCATAATATTTATTTAAGTTTTCTAATTATTTTTTTGTTGAATTTTTTGTAAATATACTTCTCAATTTCAATCATTTATTTACCTTTTTTTAATTAAAAGACGCATAGCAATATATTTCGTTTGAAATATGATGCCTAACAATTCTCTTCTTAATTGCAATTTTTTTTGTTGAGATACTACTTAAATATTACATTTTTCGGTTCTACCTCTTAACAATTATCTCCTTATTAACTTTTATATGCAAATTATTTAAATTCAAAAACAATACTCTAACCATAGTGTTATGCTTCTATATAGGAGTTGTAAGACAATATAATAAGATGATTATCTATCTATCTATCTATCTATCTATCTATCTATATAATCCGTAAAACAAGGGTCGGTAACGGAATCATAAACATATACAATTTCATCATAGTATATAGTTTTATATGTATAAAATTTGATAATATTATTAGTAAAGTAATTAATCTAGGTAATATATATAACTCGGAAATTATAGATACTAGATTTCATGCCCGTGCGATGCACGGGTCTACGTTAATGTCATTTTTATAATTTTCCTATAACAATTTGTAAAAATAAACTTTTAAAATTTTAAGACTATAATAAAATATACTCCGTAATGTTTAAGAAAATATTATTAATATATTGATTCAACTTCTATTTTGAACATATTTTACCAACCTTGCCAGGAATCAAGTTATATTTGATCTATATGACTCGAAAAATGATCCAAGGTACCTAAGAATTAAGCTCTCTAAGACAATTCTTAAGAGAATCAAAAGATTTTGGGTTGATCACTCTACCTTATGGTAATTGTCCGATATGGGGCAATTCTACTAATTAGAGGTATTAGTATCTTCACCACACTTACATTATTTTTCAAGGTGGGATATATAACATACTAAGAACTACACTAAGTATGTACAAATAATATGAGATTTTATACTATAATGATAACATTTTTTTACTACGAATCTTATAATTAGATTATTTTCATAATTAATACAAAATTTTAAGAGTTCTCGAAAACAATATTTGAGAGACTTAAACGATTTTGGATTGATATCTAATTCCAAGGACGACTCTTATGTATAATCGCATGATCACTCCAGCTTATGATTTTTGTCCGATGTGGGAGAATTCCTCTATTTATACATAGTATATTCACCATACTTACATTATTTTTCAATGTGGGACAAATAACATATTTAGTTGTACAACATTAAAATTATTATTTATGATATTTTCTTAAATTTTTATTTATGGTATTTTCCTTAATTAATTTTGATGATGTAAATTTCTTTAAGGCGGGGAAACTCTTAAGAGTTCTGTAAGATAATACATAAGAGATTCAAAAGATTTTGGGTGAATATCTAACTTTGAAAGATGACTCATTTTCACAATAATTTTTTTGTGAAATGAAATGTAAAAGGTTTTATATAAAAATTATAACCATCACTTGAATATAATATAGGAAATGTATATTGAGATAAATAAAAGTTTTTTCACTTTATTTTTTTATGATACCTTCCTAAATTCATTTTTGATAATGTGGGTTTCACTAATGTGGATACAAACTTTTAAGAGCTCTCTACGACAATATCTAAGAGACTCAAAAGATTTGGGTTGATATCTAAGTTCTAATGATGACTTCTATTTATAATTATAGGATCGCCCACCTTAGGATAATTTTACGATGTGAGACAATTATGTTATTTATACGTAGCATATTTACCATACTTGTATTATATTTCAATGTGGGACAAATAACTTACTCCCTCCTATTTTACTTGTTCTTTCCTTTTCTTTTGTGCACAAAAATTAAGGAAGTAAATTTGGACCACACAAAACACCCTATCCCACATGTAATTGAATTTGGACCACACAAAAGCATCCAAATAAAGATAGAGGGAAGAACATTTAACTAAGGTCAAATAGGAAAGAGGGAAGAACAAGTAAAATAGGAGGGAATATTAAGTAGTATACCATCAAAATTATTACTTATATAATACTTTCCTAAATTAAATCCGATGGTTTAAATTTCATTATTATGGAGATAAAATACAAACTTGTAAGAGTTCATTAAGACAATACTTAAGAGACTCAAATGACTCCAATTTATAATCATATTTTTTATCACTCCACCTCATGATATTTTCCGAAATAGGATAATTTTACAATTTACACTTAGTATATATATTTATCACAAATACATTATTTTTCAATGTGAGACTAATAACACATTAAGTAGTTTATCATCAAAATTATTATTTATGATACTTTTCTAAATTAATTTTTAATAATGTAAATTTCACTATTGTGACGATTATAATACAAATTTTTAGAACTCTTCAACACAATACTTGACTTAAAAAATTGTGGGTTTATACCTAAGTTCAAGGATGACTACTATTTATAATCATAGAATCACCATATGTTATAGTAATTTTTTGATGTGGGACAATTTACTATTTATATGTAATATATTCACCATACATACATAATTCTTCAATGTGGGACTAATAAAAAAACTAAATAGTACACCATCTTTTACTTTATTAGAATAATAAAAGAAAATTTTAAAGGTCACTTCTTATATTTTAAAAGTCTTTTATTAGCAATATAAAAAAGATGATCATATTTATGATCACTCCACTCCACCTTATGATAATTTTTCAATGTGGGACAATTTTACTATTTATACATAGTATATATATTCACCAGTCACCATAGCTACATTGTTTTTCAAATAACACATTAAATAATTTATCATCAAAATTATTATTTATGATAATTTTTTAAATTAATTTTTAATGATGTAAATTTAACTATAATTTAGATTATAATACAAACTTTTAAGAGCTCTTTAAGACAATATGTAAGAGGCTCAAAAGATTTTGGGTTGAAACTTTATTTCCAAATATGATTCCTATTTGTAATCATAAGATCACCCACCTTATGATAATTTTCTGATGTGGGATAATTCTACTATTTATAAGTAATATATTCACCATACCTACATTATTTATCAATGTGGGACAAATAATATACTAAAAATTACACCAAGTATGTGCAAATAAATAGTAATAGTTTCTATACTTTCGAGGTTTTTTTTTACCACGAATGTAACTATATTATCTTCATAATTTTTGCAATGATAGTTAAATTTTATTAATAATACTTTTCTAAATTAATTTTTGATGATGTAAATTTAACAATTGTGGAGATAATAATACACAAACTTTTTAAAGATCTCTAAGACAATACTTAAGAGACCTAAAAGATTTCACTTTGATATATGGAAAATGATAAATACAACCCTTAGGGCTGTCTTTAAGGAGCTAAAAGAGGAAATATTCACTTAATATTGTCATTAATTGCATAAGTATTTGTGCAATTTTGACATCATTTACTGTATCATAGGATTAGCCACTTTATGTTATTTTTTCGATGTGGGACAATTCTACCATTTATACGTAATATGTTTACCACATCTACATTATTTTTCAATGTGAGAAAAATAATATATTAAGTAGGACACCATCTTTTTCTTTAAAATATATATTTCTATTATTTTTATTTTATATAATAATTTAAAAATTATCCACTTTATTTTTTATATCCAAAGTATTATTTATGAAACTTTCATAAATTAATTTTTTATGATGTAAATTTCACTATTGTAACGATAATAATACAAACTTGTAAGAGATCTCTAAGACAATATATACTTAAGAGACTCAAAAGATTTTGGGTGGATACATAAGTTCCAATTATGACTCCTATTTATAATCATAGGATCACCATATCTTAAGGTAACTTTTCGATGTGTGACAATTCTACTTTTTATATGTAGTATATTCACCACACCTACGTTATTTTTCAATGTGGGACAAATAACATACTAAGTACTACATCATATTTTTCTATAAATTAATTATTTCTTGAATACTACTAAACCATTATACTAATATTAGAATAATAAAAAATATTTTAAAAGTCATTTATTTAATTTTCATATACTTAGGTTATAGTTATATGATCTTATAAATGATATGGTAGTAAAAAATACAAAATTTATACTCTAATGAAAGCATTTTTCGTTAGGAATCAAAATATATAAGTTTCGAAATGTTTTGCATTATAATTTTTTTGTCATATTGATAATCAATTTTTTCTTACGTAAATAATAGTTGTGATATTAAAAATATTACATAGTATCTTTTTCGTAATCTTGGAAAATCTTAAAATATAATTTCCAAAACTTGAAAAAGATGATGTTGACCAATAGAATTGCTCGAAAAAAGCCTCTTTTTTATATATATATATATATATATATATATATATATATATATATATATATATATATATATATATATATATATATATATATATATTGATTATGAAGTAATTTATGACTTAATTTATGACTTTCCTTAACTAAAAATTATGACATCATGTGATAATGGACACAGTACCAATCTAATCAAATATTTAGCATTTAGTTAAATACATATATAAATCTAATCTAATACAATTAATATAATAATAATGATAATAGACGCGGGAGTATTAAACGTTACAATAAATTTTATATGTCATATAAAAATATATTAGAAATGATAAATGTATGAGTGAGGCAAGTTTATTACCTCTTCTATTCAATTCCAAAAGCAACATTTCTCTTTTACACGTTTCCCAATGCATGAATTGTAACTAAAATATTTATAGTTTTACATTATAAAATAATATACAAATTTGATATTCATATTGTACTTATAAAGACGAATCAAACAAGATCCACATGACCATATTGTATCTTACATATTGCAAGAAATCGTAAAGATTCTCTTCATTAATTAAATAGTGTCAAAAAATAATGTTGTATTGCGACTTGAATGGAGAGAGTATAATTTTATTTGTTAGAAAATAAAATTTAAGACGGAAAATTCACATGGTACCCTCGAGATTTGCCATTTTGCACGAAATACCCAAAATTTTGATCTAGAAAACTTTAAGAGGTCATAACTCATGTTTATGAGATCAGAAAGTGACGATTTTTTTTTTCAAATCGATCGTCTTTCCAAGTACTACGATTTGAAAAATAAAAATTGTCGAGTTCGGAATTCGTAACCAAGAGATATGCTCGCTCAAAGTTTGTTAGGTCAAAAAAACTTTGACATGCAACAACTCCTAGCTACGGGATCCAAATACAACAATTTTTTTTTTCAAATCGTAGTTCTCGGAAAGACGATCGATTTGAAAAAAAAAAATCGTCACTTTATGATCTCGTAAACACGAGTTATGACCTCTTAAAGTTTTCTAAATCAAAATTTTGGGATTTCGTGCAAAATGGCAAACCTCGGGGGTACCATGTGAATTTTCCGAATTTAAAAAGTAGAAAGAAGTATCCAAGACGGAGCGGGACGCCAAAACTAAATCAATCACATCAAAATAAGGATTAAAATGCCAACCTCATACCCTCTTGATGGTTGATTTCTAATTTTAACTACGTAACTAAACACCTCTAAATGAAACATAACTTTATTTCACATGGCACATTAAAATAGTCACAATAGTAGTAGAATATTTAGTGAGGGTGATTAGACGTGACACCTATAGTCCATAATGCCATCGTTTCAGCTAATAGGCTAAGATGTATCCGTTGCATGACTAATTAGGAGTGTTAGTTGGGATTTCCAAGTATGCAAATATAAATTATTGGAAAATATGTGAATTGAATTAAGTGCATATATATTACTACGGAGTATATAGTAACAATCGTCTGTTTTTGTATGCCCTTAATTTTCAGATGTACAGGATCTGACGAGATGCAAGATACTAGATGAATGCCAAATGAATGAGGATTGCGCCCCAATATGTAGGGAAAGTGGCTTTGATGAAAGTGAAGCTTATTGTAAAGCTAGGCCTCACCATAAACCCAAACGTTGTTTATGTTGTAATGATTATTCCAACATTCATTCAAAAATATTTAAATTAATTATTCCTAACATATACTCTCCCTTCACCTCAACGGTTTCTTTAAATTTTTATCTGTTTATGTAGAATATGTTTAATAAGATGTAAGGACTCTGTTAAATTAGAAGGGTTATTTAGTTTATTTTTTGTCATCTAATCAGACAATAATATCATAGTTGTACTCAGTACTCATTATACAAAAGGTTTTCTTTTAGCTCGAGCATAATAAGAATCATAAGATGCATGATCGGCTTGAAAATCAATTACACTTAAGCTCGACCTTATCTAGTAAGTAGAACGAATAATGGAGCCGGTCGTTTTAATACGTGTATAACACTCAACAAGTTTGGGTATAGAAATCGGGATAGAGACAGTCTTATATTGAGTAACATACTATTCTCTCCGTTCCGGTCAAATGTTATCCTTCAGTTTGTACAAAGAGCAAGGAAAGAGTGATAAACCATTTGTGGTTCTACATAGTAGATGACAAGTGAACAATAATCACATTGGGTGATCAAATTACTCATATTCAAAAATCTATCTAAATATAGAAACTCAACAATTGACTGAGTCACCGAAAAAAGAAAAGGAAAACCATTGGCCGAAAGAGAGGAAGTATATCATAAATGACAAAATGACCGTTTACCGGTTACTACTCCATTACATCAAACCGTTTCATATAAAAATTTATGAGCAACTCAAAGCCAAAAGCCACCTGCTTGACGTAGAATAGGGTTTACCCATCACTCCCCTGTAATATGTGTACCCATAACTCTATCCAACCCTCCAAACCATCTATTACCAATAAACAGCGCTGGAAAACTCAACCCGCCATCGGCTCCATCACCGCTTATGGGTCCCATCTTCTCAAGCTTACTCCTCACCAACACTTCATCTTGCTCATCAATTTCATGGACTATATGGTTAACACCTAGCCCCAGGGGCGGAGCCAGGATTTAAAATATGGGGTAGCGGATTTTTTTATGATATATTCTCCTATTAAAAGAAGCGAGGACATAGAAACATATATATACGTACTATATCTTAGGAATTTTTTTTTTGTGCGTCGGTGATAATTACGGCTGACTTTGTCTCATAGTTTAGCCATTATTGCGATAAAAGTTTTTGTGTCTAACTCCTATGACTGTTAAACTAATTAGCAAAAAAATGTCAACAAAAAAATAATTACATATAACCAGCCACTGTATATTTTTTTTCATAATTTATATATTGGCTAGAGTAGCATTTTATCTAATGTAATATTATCCTTGCTCTATTTTTCTATTTTCTTCTCCATTTAAGCATCGACCGTAAATATGTTGGAAAATTAAAAATATCAAAAAACAACTAGCGCAAAAGAAAAATGAAGAAAAAAAATTGTGGAAATATATGAAATACCGGGGAAAATCCAATTGAAATGTGGAAAAAAAAACAATACGGTGGAAAACAATAAAAAAACTTTTGTTAAATTAGGGTATAAAATGTGTCAATGAATAGGGAAAAAAGGAGCTGAAGGCGGGATTCGAACCCGAGCTCTTTGTGAAGGAGATTGAAACTTAACCACAACACCACTGAAGAACTTATGTTATTAATATGACCTTTCTTTTAATTATTCTTTTCTAGAAGTCAGCAATATTTGGGGTAGCGACTCATCGTCTTCCTCAAGAGCTTTTCAAGGTTTGGGGTAACAATAGCTACCCCATGCTACTTAATAGCTACGCCACTGCCTAGCCCAAGAAATAAACGCGTCACCACATGGCTTATACAACACCTACGTCAACATATTACTACGAGTCTACGACCGCATTCTCCTTTACCACCCTCTTCATATTCTCTCGCGTACCTTTTACCGTTATTGTTTTTTCTTGAGGGCCCACACTCGTTGTATGCCATGTCCGGTAGGGAAGTGCTTGGTGCATGGCCAGTAGTCTCCTTTTACGAGTTTTATGCGAAAAGTTTTGATTTTGGTGGTGTATGGTTATGAGGGAATGTTTTGGTACCAAATTTATAGATATTTAGGCACTCTTAGGTGGAATATATAAAAATTTGTGGGGTATAATGTTATAGAGGCGTATGTGAACGGTCGATAAGCATTTTCAGCGTTACAGTGCTACATTACATTATAATGTTCTTATTATGTGGTTGCTGATATAATCTTGCATCATCAGACCCTTTCTGTAAGGTAGGGCTTTTTGTTGACGAGAAGTATTTTTGGTGGCACATTGTTTTACAGAGTCCCCTAGTTTATATATGACGATATTTTGGAAAATTTGCAGTCCTACTATCTTAATCATTTGTTTAATTATGTTAGAGAATATTACAATATATAATACCGTAATAATAATAATAATTTTTTGAAACGTGAGTGAGAGAGAGGGGTGCTATTGTGCGATCTTGCTGATCCACCATCTGTCCACCTTGCTGCCCGCCGTCCACCATTCGTCACCATATCCATACCGGCCACCCAGACCTCACGTCGCCGGCCAAGGTGGTTTTATTAGTGGCTTTTGCGGTTTTTGTTTTGGCAACTGCGGGATTAGAGTTCGTTGTTGTGGTCGTCGTGTCTGCTGATCCTGCTGGTGACCGACGTTCCCCCTCCCTTCATCGCAGCGGGTGTTTTCTGTCGGCTTCTTTGTTCGTTGACGCTTCTTCGCCGCCGACGTCCTTGTTTGTTGTTTGCGTGTGGCTGATCGTCCGCGTGTGGCTTGTGCGGTGTTTGTTCGTCGTTCGTCTTTACTGGAACATCCACCACCGTCGGCGTTGATCGCCGGCCGGCAGTGTCAACTGGTCTTTGCGGGTTGTTCGTGTCGCTTGCTACGTCGCCTGGATTGCTTGGCTTCGCCGGGCTTTTGGGTGGTCATCTCCTCTCGTCAGCCTTTAGACCTCCGGTGGTCATCCAATGCGGCTGATGGTGTCTTTTGTGGGCTGCGCGTGGAGTGTGTTTCATGTTGGTATGGTCTCACGTGCATGCCTACTATTCTTATTTTAGGTTGGTTTTTTTTTTATTCTTTATTCTTTTTCTTTTTCTGATCTCGGTATTTGTTCATGCCGATTTTAGTACGTTTTCATTGTCCCTTTTCGAGTATTCAGAAGTGTCCGGATGGTCGTGGTAGGGACCTTACTAAGGCCGCCTGACAAAAGAATTTTCACGATCGACATTGAAATGATAGTGCTATGGGGCTTACGCGTCAAACTCGTAATGATAGTCTGACTGTTTTCTCTAATGCCGAGATTACTTTGAAGGCGATGGGGCTTTGGTTGTGTGGGGAGTGCTTTAAAACACATACCTTTCACTCTAGGTCTCGGCATAGTCGAGGTGATATTGTTGCGCCTCCGGATTGTGGTGATGGCATCCTTAGCTTTATTATTCATGGTCTCCCAAGACCTCCGACTCTGTATCCTTTGTTTCTTTCATCTGATGATGGGGTTGAGCTTGTTCAATGATATGTATCTTCGCTTAATCGTTTATTATCTTTGGGCTTTCGCACCGTGAAATCTATTCCTCCTAAGTGTCGTCTTGGGTTCGCTCGGGTTTTGAAAGGGGTCTTCGATAATGTGGTCGACTCTCCTAGTGACCTCTGTTGCTGGGTTTGTATGCTTGTGTTTCCTCTTTGTCTACTTAAGACCTTCGCCCCTCGGAGTAATCTTGAGTGTAGGACTGCTGTTAAGCGACAACGTTAGGAGAAGAGTATTACCATTGCTATTCTTGCTTTGGGGGTGCCTGGAGGCGGTTTGCAGCTTTTGCAGAAGTGTTTGGCTCAGGTTCCTTCTTCGTTCCATGTGGAGGATGATTTTGATTTGAGTGAGCTTAACCTCCGCCAATTTCGGCGGAAGATTTGTGATGGTCATTATACTGCATTTGTTAGGGTGCTTTCTTCCTCTGGCGTTGCCCCCTACTCTGATGCCACTCTTGACACTTTGAGAGAGAAGCATTTTGTTGCCCTATCTCCTTCTTTGCCTCCTTTGCATGTGAATCAACATTCTATTGTTGCCTCTTCGGCTGTGGTTTTGAATATGATTTGTGGTTTCCTGCGTGGACTTCTTTTGAGAGGGATGGGTTTCGTGCCCAACACCTTATAGACTATTTGAGTGGTGCGGTTGTGGCTATATCGGATGATTTGACCGCTTCTGTTATTAGGGTGTTTAATCTTTTTTTTGGAGGGCTGGTGTCTTTTAGCCCTTGGTAAGTACATTGACAGCGCTCCTCTCACGTCGCTTGTTAAACCGGGTGGTGGTGTTCGTCCTATTGTTGTTGGCACTGTCTGAAGACGTCTTGTCTCTAAGGTTGGTGCTTCTCTGATTGGTTCGTCTTTGTCTTCTTATTTTGCTGGCGTTCAGTTTGGGGTCGGGATGTCCGGTAGAGGAGAGACTATCTTGCATGCCTTGAATTGGAACATTGAGGCATGTGGTCGTGATGTGGGACTGTCTATATTGCTGGTTGATTTCCAGAATGCTTTCAACCTTGTTGATCGTGTGACCATGCTACAGGAAGTCCGCCGTCGTTGTCCGGCTCTTTCCTGTTGGGTGAAGTTTTGTTACTCTGTCCCTGCCAGTCATTATTATGGGGAGCATTGTTTGTGGTCTTGTTAGGGTGTCCAGCAGGGTGATCCTTTAGGCCCTTTGCTTTTCGCTTTAGTTTTGCATCCCTTAGTGTGAAAAATTCGGGACTCTTTTGATATTACTATGCAGGCATGGTACTTGGATAATGGCACCATTGATGGGGACACTTTGGAGGTGGGGAGCGTTTTGGTTTTGCTTATGGCATATGGGCCTCGTTTTGGTCTCCACCTTGATGTGGCTAAGACTGAGGTCTTTTAGCCTATTGAGGATCCTCGGAGTCGGCTTCCCGGTGTTTTCCTCTCTACTATTGCTCGGCCCTTGCGTGGTGTCCGTGTTTTGGGTGGACCTATCAGTACTTGTCCTATTTTTGGCAGTGAGCTTATGGCGAGGATAGTGTCTTTGACCATTGAGCTCATAGACTTAGTCGTGAGGATTGAGGACCCGCAATGTTAGTTCCTTCTGCTTCGAGCTTGTACTGGTATTTCTAAGCTTTATTTCTCTCTTCGTACTTGTTCCTTAAGAGTCTTTAGGTCTCTTCATCTTCGCTTTGATGCAGCACTTCGTTCTAGCTTGGAACGTATTGTCACCGCGTCTGGGCCTGGTTTTGGGATTGGCAGTCGCGCCTTGCCACTTTCCCTTTTCATCTGGGTGGACTCGGTGTTTATGCTGCAGGGGATGTTTTGCACTATGCTATTCTGGTGTCTTGTTTGCAGCTTGCAGATTTGCAGGCCATGCTCCTACGGCCTTCTGGTATTGTAGATGCTGCTCTTACTTTAGATGATGCCTTGCTGGTGTTTTCGTAGACTACATGTTTTGATTTTTTACGTGATCCTACTGAAATCGCTTCCCCTAAACTTATGTAGAAATTAGCAGAGATATATTTCTCGACGGTTGCTACTTTTTCAGAATCTGTTTACTCTTTGACACCGCGTCAGCTTGCGTTGTGGAAGTCACAGCTTGGTGCCCACTCCTTTGATTAGTTGCGTGCGGTTCCTATCTCTGGGTTGGGTAAGACTATGAACGAGAGAACTTACCGTAGTGTGCTGGGATATCATCTGGGTGTTCCTTTATTCGTGGTATCTAGGCCTTGTCCTGCTTGCTCTCGGGTATTTGCTGATGATGTTTATGGGGACCACGCTGTTCATTGTACTGGCACTGTGAGTGTTAAGCACGGACATAACCTCGTCCGTGACACCTTATTCGACATTTGCTATAGGTGAGGTATATATACGGGTAGGGAGGTGGATATCGGTTTAGTTGACGGACATGGCGTCTCTTTTCGTCCTGCGGATTTGCTGCTCTTTTCTTGGGAAAGAGGACGTGATGTGTGTGTTGATTTGACAGGGTCCTTTCCCTTGACACATACTGGGATAGATGATTTTGTGCCCTGACGGGTTGTTGCTAATGCTGCTCAGCGCAAATGTGCTAAGTATAGGGATTTATGCGCGGCTGCTGACTATGGTTTCCTACCCTTCTCTTTCTCTTCGCTTGGGGAGTTGGGTTCGGATGCTGTTGACTTGCTTAAGCGGATCCAGAAATTCTCGGTATCTCAAGATGCAGGGGCTCGGGTGGCCGCTTATATTTTTGAGTAGACTTAGCTTTGCTGTAGCTAAGAGGGCGGGGGGCCCATATTGTCTCTCGGCTTCACACCAACTTTATATAAACTTTTCAGTTTATTTTAATAGTAATAATAATAGTAATAATAATAATAATTATAATAATAATTTTTGAACGTTAGAGAGAGAGAGAGGGAGCGCTAGGCGATTAGGGCTTCTTGTTGCTGCGGCCACCATCTCTACCCACACTGCCTCACCGGCCACCTTCCTCACCCTTGCTTCTTTGCCGGCCACCGTCGGCCGTTCGTTTGTCGGTTGATAATTGAGAGGAGGGTGGGTTTAGGTGGTTGACGGGCGTTTTGTGAGTGAGCGTGGGTTTTATTTTTGCTGCTGCCTGCCGCCGGCCACCCCGGAGCCTACCACCGGCACATTGTACCCTAATATTGGGTCGCCACCATCGCGGGTGCTTTTCAGTAGGGTGAGCGTCGGCCGTCTAGGCAACATGTAGCTGTTTGACAAACGTTCTGCATTCCTGCCGGCCACCACAACTAGTGCCTGGTGGTGCCGTGTCGTCGTTGCGGGTGGTTGGCGTTGCCTGGTTCGCTTTTAGGGTTCAACAGGCTACGCTTTTGGGGTTTCGGGTTATCGGGTGTTGCGGCTAGTTTCGCCGTCGGTGTCGCGGCTAGTTTCGCCGTCGGTGCCGCTGCTAGCATCCCCATTGCCGTGTGTCAGCCTTTGTGGTTGTTGCAGGTTAGCCTTCGCTTTTCAGAACTTGGTCGTGCGGCTGATTGTTGGTTGTCCGTTTGTCTTTAGGGTTTTGCTTTGGTCTTTAGAATTTTCCATTCCATGCACATGCACGTGCTTTAGTGGTTTGGCTCTTGTTTTTGCTTGTTTCGTATCATGCCTGTTTTAGTCCGATTTCGTTGTCCTTTTTCGGGTCTTCATGAGTGTCCGGATGGACGTGGTAGGGGCCTCACTAAGGCCGCATGTCAAAAGCATTTTCAGGACCGACATTGTCTTGATGGTGCTATGGGTCTGACGCATCAAACTCTTACAGATAGTTTTATTGTTTTCTCTAATGCCGAGATTACTTTAAAGCGGATGGGGCTTTGGTTGTGTGGGGAGTGTTTTAAAACTCATACTTTTCGCTCTAGGTGTCGGCATGGTCGGGGTGATATAGTTGCGCCTCTGGATTGTGGTGATGGCATCGTTAGCTTTATTATTCATGGTATCCCTAGACCTCCAGCTCCGTCTCACTCGGCCCTTTCATCTGATGATGGGGTGGAGTTTGTTCAGTGGTCTGTATCTTCGCTAGATCGTTTACATTCTTTGGGCCTCCGCACCGTGAAATCTATTCCTCCTAAGTGTCGTCTTGGGTTTGCTCGGGTTTTGAAGGCGGTCTTGGATGATGTGGCTGACTCTCCTGGTGACCTCTCTTGCTGGGTTCGTTTGCTTGTGTTGCCTCTTTGTCTGCTTAATACCTTCGTTCCTAGGAGTAATCTTGAGTGTAGGACTGCTGTTAGGCGACAACGTCAGGAGGAGAGTATTACCATGGCTATTCTTGCTTGGGGGGTACCTAGAGGGGCTTTGCAGCTTTTGCAGAAGTGTTTGGCTGAGGTTCCTCCTTCGTTTCAGGTGGAGGAGGACCTAGATTTGAGTGAGTTTAACCTCCGCCAATGTCGGCGGAAGATTTGTGATGGCCACTATACTGCTGCTGTTAGGGTGCTTTCTTCCTCTAGCGTAGCCCCCTACTCTGATGCCACTCTTGGGGCTTTGCGAGAGAAGCACCCGACCGCCCCATCTCCTTCCTTGCCTCCTTTGCCTGTGGATCATCATTCTCTTATTGCCTCTTGGGTTGTGATTTTGGATATGATTCGTAGTTTCCCACGTGGCACTTCTTGTAGGAGGGATAGGTTTCGTGCCCAACACCTCATGGACTGCTTGAGTGGCGCTGTTGTGGCTATCTCTGATGATCTGATCGCTTCTATTACTAGGGTGGTCAATCTTTTTCTTGAGGGCAGATGTCCACAATCTCTTGGTGAGTACATTGCCAGCGCTCCGCTCACGCCGCTTGTTAAACCTGGTGGTGGTATTTGTCCTGTTGCTGTTGGCACCCTCTAGAGACGTCTTGTTACAAAGGTAGGTGCTTGTTTGGTTGGTCCTTCTTTGTGTTCTTATTTTGCTAGTCTTCAGTTTGGGGTTGGGGTGTCCGGTTGAGGAGAGGCTGTCTTGCATGCCTTGAATCGGTTCATTGAGGCTCGTGGTGGTGATGTGGGGCTTTCTATGTTGCTGGTTGATTTCCAGAATGCTTTCAACCTTGTTGATCGTGTAACCATGCTTCTGGAAGTTCGACGTCGTTGCCCGATTCTTTCCCGTTGGGTGGAGTTCTGTTACTCTAGCCCTGCCCGTCTCTATTATGGGGAACATTCTTTGTGGTTTTGTCAGGGAGTCCAGCAGGGTGATCCTTTGGGACCCTTGCTTTTCGCTTTGGTTTTGCATCCCTTGGTGTGCAAGATACGAGATTCTTTTGATTTGAGTTTGCAAGCTTGGTACTTGGATGATGGCACCATTGTTGGGGATACTTTGGAGGTAGGGAAGATTTTGGATTTGATTTTGGCGAATGGTCGTCAGTTTGGTCTCCATCTTAATGTTGCTAAGACTGAGATTTTTTGCCCTACTGAGGATCCCCGGAGTCGACTTCCTGGTGTTTTCCCCTCTTCTATTGCCCGGCCTTTGCGTGGTGTCTCTGTTTTGGGTGGGCCTGTCAGTACTTGCCCTAGTTTTGGCAGTGAGCTTGTGGCGAAGAGAGTGACTAAGACCATCGAGCTTATGGATTTGGTTTCTAGGATTGAGGACCCGCAATGTGAGTTGCTTTTGCTTCGAGCTTGTACTGGTATTTCTAAGCTCTATTTTACCCTCCGTACTTGTTCCCTGGGGATCTTTGGGTCTGTCCATCTTCGTTTTGATGCAGCGCTTCGTTCTAGCTTGGAACGTATTGTCACCGCGTCTGGGCATGGTTTTGGCCGGGGATTGGCAGTGGCGCCTTGCCACTTTCCCTTTTCATCTTGGTGGGCTCGATGTTTATGCTGCCGGGGATGTTTTTCATTATGCTTTTCTGGCGTCCCGTTTGCAGTCTGCTGATTTGCAGGCTAAGCTACTACGGCCTTCAGGTATTGTGGATGCTAGTCCTACTTTCGACGATGCCTTGCGGGTGTTCTCTGAGACTACAGGTTCTTCCTTTTTAGGTGATCCTAGTGAAATCGCTGCCCCTAAACTTATGAAAAAACTGGCAGATATATAATTTGCGAGGATTGCTGCTACTGCAGAATCTGTTTTCTCTTTGACACCGCGTGAACTTGCGTTGGAAGTCTCAGCAGGGTGCCCACGCCTTTGATTGGTTGCGCGCGGTTCCTATCTCCGGGTTGGGTCAGACTATGAACCGGAGGACTTACCGTAGTGTGCTGGGGTATCGACTAGGTGTCCCATTATTCACAGTATCTAGGCATTGTCCTGCTTGCTCTCGGGTTTTTGTTGATGATGTGTATGGGGACCACGCTGTTTCTTGTACTGGTACTGTGGGGGTTAAGCATCGGCATAACCTCGTTCGTGACACCTTATTCGACATATGCTATAGGTTTGGTATTTCTACGGGCAAGGAGGTTGATATCGGTTTGGTTGACGGGCATGGCGGATCTCTTCGACCTGCGGATTTGCTACTTTATTCCTGGGACAAAGGGCGTGATGTGTGTGTTGATTTGACAGGGTCTTCCCCCTTGACTCAGACTAGGATGTCAGATTTTGTGCCGGGACGGGTTATTGCTGATGCTGCTCAGCGCAAATGTGCTAAGTATAGGGATTTATGCGCGACTGCTGGCTATGGTTTCCTACCCTTCTCTTTCTCTTCGTTTGGGGAGCTGGGCACGGATGCTGTTGACTTGCTTAAGCGGATCCAGAAATTCTCGGTATCTCAGGATGCAGGGGCTCGGGTTGCCGCTTATATTTTTACTAGGATTACCTTTGCTATAGCTAAGGGGGTGGGGGCCCAGATTATCTCTCGGCTCCCCACCAACTTCTTGTAAACTTTACATTTTATTTTAATGAAAGATGCGCACATCTTATTAATAAAAATAATAATAATAATAATAATAATAATAATAATTATTATTATTATTATTATTAGTATTATAATTATGCACGCAGCTTTCATTAAAATAAAATGTAAAGTTTACAAGAAGTTGGTGGGGAGCCGAGAGAGAAGCTGGGCCCCCACCCCCTTAGCTATAGAAAAACTAAGCCTAGTAAAGATATAAGCGGCCACCCGAGCCCCAGCATCCTGAGATACCGAGAATTTCTGGATCCGCTTGAGCAAGTCAACAGCATCCGAGCCTAGTATTATTATTATTCTTATTATTATTATTATTAATATTAATATTATTATTATTATTATTATTATTATTATTATTATTATTATTATTATTATTATTATTATTATTATTATTATTATTATTATTATTATTAGTATTATTATTATTATTATTATTATTATTATTATTATTATTAGTATTATTATTAGTATTATTATTAGTATTATTATTATTATTATTATTATTATTATTATTATTATTATTATTATTATTATTATTATTATTATTATTATTATTATTATTATTATTATTATTATTATTATTGATTTGACAGGGTCTTCCCCCTTGACTCAGACAGGCTTAGCCGATTTTGTGCCCGGACGGGTTGTCACTAATGCTGTTCAGGAAAGTGTGCTAAGTATGGGGATCTATGCGTGGCTGCTAGTTATGGTTTTCTTCCCTTCTCTTTCTCTTCGCTTGGGGAGCTGGGTTCGGATGTTGTTGACTTGCTTAAGCGGATCCAGAAATTCTCGGTATCTCAGGATATTGGGGCTCTGGTGGCCGCTTATATTTTTACTAGGCTTAGTTTTTCTATAGCTAAGAGAGTGGGGGCCCAGATTGTCTCTCGGCTCTCCACCAACTTCTTGTAAATTTTTACCTTTTATTTTAATAAAAGCTGCGCGCATCTTATAATAAAAATAATAATAATAATAATAATTTATTGTAAACTTGTTGTTGATCTTAATAAAAGTTGCAGAGTTATAATAAATTAAAATAATAATAATAATAATAATAATAATAATAATAATAATAATAATAATAATAATAATAAACTATAGTCCAGCTCAGCTGTATTACGGGGAACAAAGCTCACGGTCCTGTCAGGGGGTTCAGCAGGGTGACCCTTTAGGCCATCTGATATTTGCTTTAGTTTTGCATCCCTTGGTGTGCAAGATCAGAGGCTCTTTTGACCTGCGTCTGCAGGCTTGGTACTTAGATTATGGCACTATTGTTGGGGACACTTTGGTTGTGGGGAAGGTCTTGGATCTGATTATGGAGGATGGTCCTAGCTTTGGGCTTCACCTTAAAGTTGATAAAACATAGGTCTTTTGTCATGCGGAGGACCCCAGGAGTCGGCTTTCGGGTCTCCCCCCCCCCTCTATTGATCGGCCTTTACTTGGTGTCACAGTACTAGGCGCGCCTGTCAGTGTGTGCCCTGTTTACGGCAGCGACATTGTGGCAAAGAGAGTGACTAGGACCATAGAGCTTATGGATTCCGACGGGAGGATTGATGACACGCAATGTGAGTTGCTTCTCCTTCGAGATTTTACCGGCATTTCCAAACTCTATTTTACTTTGCGTACTTGTTCCCCGCGTATCTTTGGGTCGTCCCATCTTTCTTTTGATGCGGCACTTCATTCTAGCTTGAAACGTATTGGCAGTGCGTCTGGGACTTGTTTTTGGGGATTGGCAATGACGAGTTGCCACCTTCCCTTTTCATTTTGGTGGATTCAGGGTTTATGCTGCTAGGATGTCCTACATTATGCTTTTATGGCATCCCGTTTGCAGTCTGCTGGGTTCCAGGCTAAGCTTTTCCGTCCAGCTGGTATCATTGTCGCTGACCCTATTTTCAATGATGTCCTGCGTGTAACACCCCCATACACCAAGGTGCCTTACAAGACCCCCTTAGCACATGAGAGTGCTAGCATAGGTAGTAAATATCACAACAAGCAATAAAGAAACAACATTTATTTAATCAACGTTTAAATGTCAATACACGATCCCAAAACGGAGGGCATACCATCTGACTATAATCCAACTCAACAACGGTATCGTGTTAATAATTAAATAAAAATGTTCAAACATAATGAAATGACTTCTAATTGTTCAAGACTCCAAACGACAAGAGGAAGCTAGCATTTTGGGTAACATTCTTATCAGCCAGGACATTGTGAGGTTGTAGAATAGGAAGTGTGTGTCCCCTAGGTGTTTAATGAAAATTGATTTGAGTAAAGCCTATGATTCAATTGAGTGGGACTTTATAAGGAATATGATGGTGAGTTTGAATGTTCCTCCTCAGTTGATCTGTCTTATTATGGCTTGTGTGACCTCTCCTTCTTATTCTATTGTTATTAAAATGGTCAACTTAATGGTTTCTTCCCTCGGAAGGGAGGGTTGAGGCAAGGTGACCCTATTTCCCCTATACTATTCACTATTTGCATGGAATACCTTAGTTGTGTGCTGGATGTGGCTTGTTCATTGCCTAGCTTTAAATTTAACCCATTGTGCAACAGGATTAAACTGTCTCACCTTATGTTTGCTGATGATGTTCTAATTTTTTGCAAAGGAGATATCAAATCTATTACTATAATTCAGGAAGCTTTCTCTTGCTTTTCTAGTGCTTCTGGTCTGAGTATTAGCTCCGATAAGTCTGATGTGGTCTTGAATGGAATTAAGCCTGATATTGTTAAGTATATCCTAAACTTTACTGGATTTAAGAGAGGCAAGTTACCTTTTAAGTACCTTGGTGTGACTATCTCCCATAAGAGACTCAGTAAAATTGAATGTCATGTCCTAGTGGAAATAATGATTGCTAAGATTAAGGGGTGGAATAGTTGGAAAATATCATATACTGGTAGGCTTATTCTTGTTAAGTTTATCTTATCTACTATCCACCAGTATTGGTCCCAAATTTTTGTTCTACATGTGGGAGTAATGGATAGAATTAAGGCTCTCTGTAGGAACTTCTTTTGGAATGGGTCTGACTCCTCATCTAAAGCCCCATTAGTGTCTTGGGATGTCTTGTGTAAAGGGAAGAAGAATGGGGGCCTTGGTCTGCTGGATAGTAGTGTGTAGAACTTGGCAGCTATAGGCAAGCTGTGGTGGCTTGTTATCAACAAAAATCATATGTGGATAAAATGGGTAGACAACATTTATCTTAAGGGTAGACCTTGGCTTGAATATGAGCTTTCACTCAATACTTCAAGGGCTTGGAAGAAAATTTGTGAGGTTAAGAACAAGTTTATGGTGGAATGCTCTAATGATCAATGGTTGGGAACTGATAAGAATTATACTATCTCTAAAGCTTATAATTGGCTTGCTGCAACAAATGATAATGATGCTGTGTCTTGGTACACCGAAGTTTGTAATAGGTTCAATATTCAGAAGCATATCGTTTTTACTTGGCTGTTGAAGAAGGACATGCTCTTGACTCTAGATAAACTCCATAAGTTTCGCACCTCTCAACAACAAGATTGATATCCGTGTGATGCTGCAAAGGAGTCTCATATCCATTTATTTCAAGACTGCTATTATGTTAAGCAATGTTTGCAGCTGCTGGTTTCTTGGTTGCACATAAGAATTGATTATCCTTTTACTGCTGGTACTATGCTCAAGCTCAGGAAGATCTCAGGGTTCATGAGACTGTTATTCTGTTCTCTTGTAAATGATGTACTATATAACATCTGGCAAGTTAGAAATATTTGCGATGTTGAAGGGTATGTTGCTCATCCAGTATCTCTAATATCCAATGTGCAGAGGGACTGCAAATTTCGACAGATGGGAGTGATGAAGAGTGGAATCAAGCATACAAATTTAGATTATTGTACTCGAATTGGACTCATTTAATTAATCTATGTTGTCATTATGTTGATGAGTTTGTTGTAGTTGTGATTGGATGCTTATCTAGTTTAAGTTGTAATACGTGTTTGCCTCTATTTTGGGGCATTGATTAATGATTACTTACATTTCCACCAAAAAAAAAAATACCGGGGGTGCTGACTTCGTGCCTGGACGTGCAGTTCGGAATGCTGCTCAGAGCAAGTGCGCTAAGTACTGGGGCCTGTGCGATACGATCGGCTGTGGTTTCTTACCTTTTTCTTTCTCTTCGTTGGGGGAGTTGGAGGCGAATATTGTCGCCTTGCTCAAGCAGATTCATAAATTCTATGTGTCTAAAGATGCCGGGGCCCATGTTGACGCTTACATTTATACTAGACTTAGCTTTATTATTGCTAACTGCTAAGGGAGTGGGAGCCTAGATAGTATCTCGGCTGTCCACTAATTTCTTGTAAATTTGTTGTTGATCTTAATAAAAGTTGCGGTTTATAAAAAATAATAATAATAATAATAATAATAATAATTTTAATTTTAATTTTAATAATAATAATAATTTTAATTTTAATTTTAATAATAATAATAATAATAATAATTATACTATTACAGAATAAAATATATTTTGTTAACAATATTAGATCTTATGATTAGGTTAAGATCTCTGTAGTACTGTGAATATAGTACTACTTGTATGTTGCCCGTGCGTTGCACGAATTCTAAAAAATTTGTTTAAATGTATGATACGTAAAGACGTTTAGCATTTTCATCATTCTAGGAACTAGACTAGGGTTGTAACGTTTCCTTGCACTTATCAAACAAAATAAAGTAGATTCTTAGGGAAGGACCTTAAATTTTCTGATTTATTGTTAAATTCCTACTCAATCTTTGCACAATGGAAGATGATGGAAAAATTACCTTGAAGGAATGAAAAGGATGAAGTACTAAAGGATGGTCAAGGCAAGCAATTCTAAAGTAGTTTAGCACAAATTCACAATAATTTTGACAACAAAAGAGCTTCAGGAATAGCTTTTATAAGATAGATTAGAATTATGACGAAATAGGGGAAGACGTTTAGAAATATAGGGTTTCCGGATATCAAAACGCGGAACCTGGTTCAGTTTCGGCACTCGATCGAGTACATGTTACTCAGTCGAGTGTCTTTGGCGCTCGGTCGAGTGTCTCAGTTTGATTAGAGAACAGCACTCTTTCAAACCAGGCACTCGGTTGAGTGTTCTTAGCACTCGTTGTGTTAGACATACTCGGTCGACTAAGCCCGTACTCGGTCGAGTACCCTCGACGTCAACCTAGAATTTACAGATAAGATAACGCGGTCGTCCCTGCAACATAGAAATACTGTTTGGAGTCAGGAATGAAATTTCGAAATGCATCACGATTAGCTCTTATATTACCCACTCCCGCCATACTAGTTCTCTACACAGGTAGTGATCATTAAAAATAGCACAACGTATCGTTTAGTTCACGTATACTAAAAACATAAGGGTGTCCTTTACAAGTAGAAGTACCTCGAGCTGGTTTATACATCATCTATTCATGTCGCCTCAATTTTACACATATACGATAACATTACAAGTAGCACAGAGTTCTACTCAATAATACACGCTAATAACAATGTTGATTGAAGCAAGTAACGCACATTTTTATTTAAACAGATCCCCTATTAATAGGGCATTCATGAATTAATCACGAGTATCTGATAACAGTACTCCCCTCATGGAAAACAGTACTCCCGGAACATTAATGTGTACATCCCCCTTGTAGCAGAAGCCACAAGAGGCGTACTCGGGGTGTAGAACTGTCTCTTGCAATGGACTACCAATATAAAACCAATCACAATTAGAATCTCAATCATAATCACTATCACAATCATAATAATCATCACCATGATAACCATCATCAACTATCATCATCATAAAAAAGAGATAGTACGACTCCTATCACAATTATGGTCACTAGTGTCAACAACAATTATACGGCTAGTTTCTTACCTTATTAAATTATATCACTCCTACTGTATCGCACTCGTTGGCCGTCCCACTTCTATGGTTCTTC
Organism: Heliosperma pusillum; assembly: GCA_022085475.1. NCBI lineage: Eukaryota > Viridiplantae > Streptophyta > Magnoliopsida > Caryophyllales > Caryophyllaceae > Heliosperma > Heliosperma pusillum. Next base: position 3,393 of record JAIUZE010073678.1, on the reverse strand, counting down.
CAAACAGGTCAGCGTCTACTTGGTGTTAGTATTAATGGATGATAAGGAGGTACGATTGAGGGAGAGACTAGGGGGGTTAGGTTTAGGTTTTAAGAGGAGTAGGAATGATTTTTGAAATAAAAGGATTAACGTCGCAGCCTCCACGTTATATATTTAACGCGTTCTGATCCGCGGCACTCGACTGAGTATAGAGGGTACTCGGTCGAGTGTCACTAACATTCGGCCAAGTGAAGTCCACTAGGTCGATTACTTCAAGCTGAGTATGTAAAACCCCCATATACAAAAGAGCCTTAAAATACCTCCTTAGTACAGGGAGATGCTACCATCTCGGTTGCCCGTGATAGTACTTATCAAAACTTATTAATAAAAGTAATATAAAGTCTATGACTCTAGTAGACTCAGCAAAAGCTATGACTCGACAGTGGTGATCCCAATCAACATCCCAGCGCAGCTCAACGAGTTACCTGCTGATAACCTGCTCACCATTCCCCAATGGAGCACAACAGTTTTGTAACACAGTAACAGGGTCAGTAACGGTATACCGGTCAATGTACAAGACAATCAAGCTCACAATAGAGAAAGAGAAACCGGAGGGCCACCGCAGCTGTTACCTCAGCAGCATCAGGTTACCATCCATGACCTGCAAAACCACCAATTAATTCCAGGCCGCAGCCATGGGCATCGAACTTCCATCTCACCGCAATGACACACCCGAAACATTAATGTGTACATACCCCTCCTAGCGCAAGAACTACAAGGGGCGAACTCGGGGTGTGATCCGTCTCCTTACGCACCACCAAAAGAGTAACCAAGTAACCACTCTGAAATCCGATCCCAACTCCATCATCATCATCAATATATTAAATACATTATCACAACAAGATCTTATCACAAAGATTTGCATACACAAATACTGAGTACCGAAACCCTACCTGTAAGCAAATCCGACAATATGCAATCACAATTAAAATTCTTCCTCAACAAAGTCTCCTCCTAATCAATCAATCATTAAATAAAATCAATAACCATCAAATCCCCGTTCTCCCAATTAAATTAGGGTTTTATAATAAGCCATAAAGATCATTAATCACAAAGATAGATCACTTACCAATGGAATCAACACACACGATATGATGCAATATAATCCGAGCCTTAAGATGATTAGAAACGATTAAGAGGATTTGAGAGAGTAGTATAGAAACTTTTAGGGCGGTTAATTATGAAGTATTAACTTGCAAATTTATTTTATACCTCTTAATTATCTTTAATCAAACCGCCCGATAAAATCCCGCAGACAAGTGTACTCGGTCGAGTGCAATAAGCACTCGGTTGAGTGCACACTCACTCGGCCGAGTGCCAACTTGGCAGAAGGCTGTCTAACTGACACACTAACCTTACTCGGCCGAATACACCCCACTAGGACGAGTAAACATCTCACTAGGTCGAGTGACCCTTACTCGACCGGGTACAAATTACTTAGAAATTTGGAGTATTACACTCTTCCTTCCTTTAGAACGAACTTCGACCTCGAAGTTCGCAACTCATACTCGTATCTCAAAACAAAACACAAAACAACCACATACACAAAAACCAAACTCTATGACCTCTAATCAAAGTCCCAACATCCCAAACACAAGGACTCTACCAATCATATATCAACTCGGACCAAACCAACATCAAGTCCCCATCAAACACACTAAGACGAATAATAAATTAAAAGTCTTGTTAAACTAATACAAACTTTTACATTCTTCCCTCCTTAAAAAGGAACTTCATCCCCGATGTTCACACCCTCATTACAAAGAAAAGAAACCAATCATTCAAACTAACACTAAGCTAGCATCGTCATATACTTAAGGTACACTAAAAAACTGTCACAATCTGATACAACAACCTAATCCAAAACTCCAACAATACATACACTGGCCCTTACCTCATAAAAATTTGTCCACAAGACATCAAACTAACACTTACAAACACTTTTTTTTGTAATGATACCACAACACCCACATCACCCATCTTCCTTCGACTCATACTCAACATTAATAAATTTAAATTTTTTGCCATCTCCTATGCTATCAACATGCGATCTTACTATTCTACCTCCCTTAAAATGAAAGTTTGCCCACACTCAAACCATTAACATTATTATATCATCCATGCTCCCATACTAATAGTTCTATACCTTCACGTAACTACAGCTGATCATCACCATATAACTAACACCACAACTCAACATCCTTGCCTATAATAATATATCAATAGCATAATTAATCACAATTCACCTAACTCAACAACCAATCACCATTCGATCTAAATATCCCACATAATAAAGCTAACTGCTATAAGGCAATCTACTTTTCTAAAAAAGATGTTACTGAACGTCCTAGACCTCTAATTAGACTCCTCTTATTAGTTCATTAAAATACATTAACTTAATGATTTAGGATCTACTTATCATGCATGCAAATATAAAAGCATAAAAGAAAAGATAAGACCAAAACATCCTTACATTGGGATTTTTCGGTTCAATGTGGGCACAATAAGAACTCCTTCTTATTGTTCTTGAGCATGAATATTAATGGATGATCCTCCATGTAACAACCCGAAAAGTACCCAATTTTTCTAGTAAAAAGATTTACTAACACTTTTCAGCAGACTTAAGTTTTTAAAATAGAATTTATTGTTTCGAGTCGTATTTTGAAATTCCGAGTTCGTATTTGGAATTTCTGAGAGATTTCATGAAAATCCCGTTTTTAGTCATCTTTGACTTTTCTTGACTTTTAAGTCGTCTTTGACTTTTCTTGACTTTTTAAAGTCGTCATTGACTTTTCTTGACTTTTAAGTCGTCATAAACTTTTCTTGACTTTTAAGTCATCTTTTCTTGACTTTCAGTCAACTTTGACTTTCGTTGACTTTTTCCCGACTCGCCTTATAAGTTTGAAGACCGGAATTTTATTTAAAAAAATAATATTTTTGATTATTTTTATTTAGATTTATTAGAATTTATGATAATTTAATAAAATTATTTTGAATTTATTCGGAATTTATAATAAGGTTTTACGGTTTAAACCCGGGAATCATTTAACTATTCCCGAGTCATCTCAAATCCCGAAACAAACCCGAAACCCGACTTTGGCATGAGTCACCCGCCCATGTCACCTTTTTCCACTCACCTTAAGATCTTTTCATTTATTTGATTAAACTAATAATAATATCTAGATATTTATTAACTTTATCGATCTGTTAACGAAAATTACGCAAAACGCTCGAAATCAGACCCGGTTCTTGCCTATTCCACACGGCTCTTCCACCCTCTAATAGGGCTTGATATTTTCATTTCTTTTGATTATAATAACATAATATCTTGATATTTAATTTAATTAACTTAAT
>JAIUZE010073677.1:0-42242 GCA_022085475.1 Heliosperma pusillum | reverse complement strand
AGAAATACTGATGTAGCTTATCAGATTTTGATTGATAGTCAGATTGCCCTTCAGCAGGATCCTATTAATAGTGTTCTGATGGACAAAGAAGCTCAGCTTAGACAGTCTTATCTTATGTTAGTTGATGCTAGAAATGATTTTTTGAGGCAGAAAGCTAAATGTGTATGGGCCTATGAAGGGGATGCTAATACTACCATGTTTCATCATGCTATTAGACATAGACAAATTCAAAATAAGATTGTGTCAATTGAGAATGTTAATGGTGTGCTTTGTACTAATCCTGATGAGATCCTTCAAGCATTTGTAGAGTTCTATAAGCAGTTGTTAGGCACCTGTGCTACTACTTCTGATTATCATAAGCACATTATTAGACAAGGCATACTGGTTGATGAAGGGGACTGGGCTGACATGTGTAGTATACCTAATTCTGTAGAGATTAAGAGAGTTATGTTCTCTATTCCTGATGACAAGAGCCCTGGACCAGATGGTTATACTAGTAAGTTTTTCAAAGCTAGTTGGAATATTATCAAGGATGATCTGTGTGCTGCAGTTGGGGATTTTTTTGTAAAGGGGAAGTTGCTTAAACAATTGAATTGTACCAACCTGGTGCTGATTCCTAAGACTGAGCAGCCTAAATCTGTGAAGGAATTTCGGCCTATTGCTTGTTGTAATACTGTTCACAAAGTCATCTCTAAGCTGCTCTGTGACAGGCTGAGTAATAGTCTTACTAAGATTGTTAATCCTGCACAGTGTGCTTTCATTAAGAATAGGAGTATTCTAGGTAATATTTTGATAAGTCAAGATCTGGTTAGACTTTATACTAGGAAGAGTGTGTCTCCTAGGTGTATTATGAAGGTGGATTTGAGGAAGGCATATGATTCAATTGAGTGGAAGTTTGTTGAGCAAATGCTGAGAGGGCTTAATTTTCCCCCTTCTATGATTAAGTTGATTATGGAGTGTGTGAGTACTCCTAGTTATTCTATTGTGCTTAATGGACAGCCTCATGGTTTTTTCAAAGGAGCTAGAGGGTTAAGACAAGGGGATCCAATGTCTCCTTTATTATCCTTCTGTTTTGTAAAGGAGACCTTACCTCTATCTTTGCTATTATGGAAGCTTTCAAGGCCTTTTCTAATGCTTCTGGTCTTAATATTAATCCTGAAAAGTCAGAGTTTTACTGTAATGGGATTCAGAATGCTGCTGTTCAACATATTTTGCAGGAAACTGGGTTTAGGAAAGGGACACTGCCTTTCAAATACCTAGGAGTAAGTATCTCTCATAAAAGATTGAGTAAGTTTGATTGTAATATTCTGATGGATAGGATGATTAAGAGGATCAAAGGATGGAATAGTAGGAAGATTTCTTATGCTGGTAGACTTGTCTTGGTTAAATCTGTGCTTTCTGCTATTCACAATCATTGGTCTCAAATTTTTGTGCTTCCTATGGGGGTTATGGAAAAGATCAAGGCTTTGTGCAGGAATTTTCTGTGGGAGGGGTCTGATAAATACTCCAAAGCTCCTCTTGTTTCATGGCAGGTGCTGTGTAAGAGTAAGGAGACTGGTGGGGTGGGATTAATTGATAGTCACCATTGGAATGTAGCTGCTATAGGTAAGTTAGTGTGGTGGCTAGTTTGCAAACAAGATCATTTGTGGATTAAATGGGTTGATAACATCTATTTAAAAGGCTCTCCTTGGTTCATTTACTCTCCTAGTGTTAATAGTTCTTGGGCATGGAGGAAAATTTGTGAGATTAGGGATACTTTTAAAACAGGTTATATTAATGGTAAGTGGAGGGCATTGGATAAAGGGTATACCATTGCTGATGGGTACTCTTGGCTTATTCAGAATTCTTCACCTAAGGTTGACTGGTGCTGTACAGTTTGGAATAGGTTTAATCTTCCCAAATGGAGTTTTCATATGTTGTTATTGAAGCATTGCAGGTTGCTTACTTTAGATAGACTTATCAGAATGGGGATGGATGTCTCTAGTACTTGTTACATTTGTGGTATTGCTCAGGAAGATCACAGCCATGTTTTTCAGAATTGTCAGTATGCTAAGGCATGCTTCAAACTGGCAGGTGACTGGTTGAGGATTCCTTATGTTACCCTGATGAATTCAGCAAGGATTAAACGTTTGAGGGGTACTAAATTGTGTAGACAGTTTGCAATGGCAGTTTATTCAGGAATTTGTTATAATATTTGGCATATCAGAAATATTTGCAGACTAGAAGGGCATGTGCTTTGTCCAAGAGCTTTAGTTCATCAAGTTAAGGAGGATTGCAGAAGAAGATTATATGCTGTATTTCAAGGTGCTATGTCTTATGCAGATAGAAGCTGGTGCAGGAGTATAGGGTTGAGTAATTGAAGATGGCAGGATACTGTTTTTTTTTCTATTGAGTTTGTTTGAGTTTATTGGATGAGGCTTGCGTCTTATGTGTAATTGGGTTAACTGATGTATGGCGTTGTAAGGTTTTTTAGATAATTGGGTTATCTAGAGTAATGAACTTGGAATGGTCGGTTGTAATTGGTGATACCCATTTTTTTGGGTTAGTTATTTTAATATACTTACATTTCACCAAAAAAAAAAAAAAAATTGATTATGGAAGATTAAAATTGTTGTGGGCAATTAAGGAATTGTCACATAATTTTGATCGTATATTTTGGTGGTTTGGATAATTAATCTACATAATTAATGAATTATGTCTTGTAGAATTAATTTATATAGTTGATGCTCTTTTTTGTCGAATGAATGAATGAATGAATGGTTTTATTTACGTATTTTTGCAATTGGTTGAAAAATGTAATACCTAGTGTGGCCTTAGTTAATCATGTTTTCGTAATGATGGAAACATGGTTTGGATGTATTTATGAGATCTCGAATCTCCTTTTATTTCTTTTAATTATGTTTTTGGAATTCTAATGTAAATAGGTTTATTTTGTAATTTTGAAAATGTAATTTAAGAAGACTAAAGATGGAGATCGGATGTTCACTCCTGCTACATGGACCAAGATGAGACAAAGTCAAGCTTCTCGGGTCCATTAGGATGGATTCCAAACTTGTATTTACTGTTCATTTTGGTAGATAGGCCACACTAGGACCGTTGTAATAGTTTACGTATTTTTCGTTCTTTTGCTTTTCATTCACATGTTTAATAATTGCATCATATTCCGCCTAAACCAAACCACCTAAATTGCATGAAAAATGATTCATATAGTTTGAATTTTCATCTTTGACATACAGATGTCACTCGTTCATAGGGCCATCACCTTAGTCTAAATCATTCACGAAATGCTAGAAATTTGTTCACTTAAAATGAATTAAATTTAAGATGATGGGATCTTCCTCTAAAATGAAAATTGAGATTAGTCTTTATAGGGAAAACTAATATGAACCCCTTCTTCGTCGGAAGTCATAATATGACCCCTTCTACGTTGGGTAAGTAGTGAGTGTTGACCTATTTTACCTCAACATTGTAGTCCGAGTAATATCTCGGGATTCTAATGGACTAAAAGATAGAATTTACAGAAATTTATCGACCGAGAATTCTAAAGGTAGAATTAGCCAAGAGGTTGGCTTATCAATTTACAGAAATTGAGTCTTGGGATCATTTATATAATTCTTGAGGGAGGTCAATTGTATAAATGCATGAGTCATCGCATTAAACATTTTTTGCATTAAGACTTAATTTTAAAACGATGAAACTTATCATAATTTTTCTTCTTTTCACAGTTTCTTGAATCCGTTATATAAAGATATAACTGCTAAAATAACAAATGGTTGGACGTACAGACGACCCAATGCCAAGTGCTACACTCGCTCGCGAGTCCTGGCTAAAGATCTTTATGGACAACATGAATCAGTTCACGCGACTGAAGAATGATGGGTCAAACTTTGCGGACTGGGAGGCGGCATTACGGAATGCTGCCATTGCTGACGGTAAGCTCAAGTACTTGACTGAGCCACTACCGACTAACCCAGGCCCCAATGCAGGAGTCAATGAATCACTTGCTTATAGTGATTTCGTAATGGAGGCGGGTGCGATAAAGAACGTACTCATCTTTTCAATGGAATCCAATTTGCAGAGGCGATTCATAGCCCAGGGGGCAAACAAGATTTTCACCACTCTCTCTAACGAGTTCTCGAAAGCTCCGAGGATCGTTAGCTATGAGTATACCTGTCGCTTCTTTGAAGCGAAACTCCAGAAGGGCCAAGCGGTTAGCCACACATTCTTGCTATGATCGAGAATGTCGAGAAGCTGGAGGCTCTTGGTTGTAAAATCGATGAGACGATCATTATTGATCGACTGCTTCATTCACTTCATGATGGTTTTGCCCTTTTCAGGGCAAATTACTATATGAATGACATGAAGAAAAGTCTTCATCAGCTCCACTCACTTCTCGTACAGACCGAGAGTGATCTAAAATTGAGTGGGAGCTTGAAGCAGGACATTCTCATGATTGGCAACAAGGGTAAGGGTAAGGGCAAGGCTCAAGCTGACCTAGCTGTAGGGAAGCCAAAGTTCAAAAAGCCAGGAAAGGTCAAGAGTGGGCCTGGTGAGACTAGCGGTAGCTCACAAGGCAAGACAAAGAGCAAGGAAAACACGGAGTGCCACCATTGCCACAAGACTGGGCATTGGAGGCGGAACTGTCCCGTGTATGCTAAAGACGTAAAATCAAGCCGCGTCACTCCTGTTGGGCCTAAGAAGCATCGCAACTCTCGCAAAGGGTGATTTGGACCTGCGAGTGGGGAATGGAGCTTGAGTTCCTGCCGTTTCAGTGGGAACATATGTAATCCAACTCCCTAGTGGTTTTGAGTTATTGCTGAATAATTGTTACTATGTACCCAGTTTGTCGAAAAACATTATTTCTGTTTCCGTACTTGATAAGGACGGTTTTTTCGTTTTTAATAAAGGATAATAGCTGTATTTTCTCTTTAAACGATATGATTTATGGTAAAGCTGTTTCCATGAATGGAATATATGTTTTAGATCAAACAACAGATATAATGCATGTGAGTAATAAGAAAGCAAAGGTTGGTGACAAAGATCAAACCTATCTATGGCATTGCCGTATGGGACACATAAATGAAAAACGCGTGAAGAAGCTCATTGACAATGGGACTATCTCCCCATTTGACTATGAATCTTTTGGCATGTGTGAATCATGTCTCATAGGCAAAATGACTCGAATTTCCTTCAAAGGTGTTGGAATGCGCGCTGCTGACCTATTAGGACTCATACATACTGATTTGTGTGGACCTATGTCAATCAACGCTAGAGATGGCTATAGATATTTTATCACTTTCACGGACGATTTGAGTAGATATGGTTATGTCTACTTAATGAAGCATAAAAGTGAGTCCTTTGACAAGTTCAAGGAATTCCAGAATAAGGTTGAAAACCAGCTGGATAGAAAGATTAAAGCACTACGTTCAGATCGTGGTGGCGCATATCTTTCGAATGAGTTTGATGGCCACACGCTAAAGACTGTGGTGTAAGTAACCTACAGTTAACTCCACCTGGAACACCACAATTGAATGGTGTGTCCGAACGGAGAAATCGAACATTGCTTGATATGGTTCGATCCATGATGAGTCACACGGTTATGCCTGACTCATTATGGGGATATGCTCTATTGTCAGCTGCTCTAATACTTAACTGAAGTCCGTCTAAAGCTGTAGACAAGACTCCATATGAACTATGGAAGAGAACGGTCCCTAACTTGTCCTTTATTCGGGTTTGGGGTTGCGAGGCTTATGTCAAATGGAGACCTGACGATAAGCTCGGCCCACGATCGGTCAAGACATACTTTATTGGTTATCCAAAAGGGATGTTTGGTCATTACTTTTATTCGCCTACCGAACAACTTGTTTTTGTTGCGGCTAGTGCGAAGTTTTTAGAGAAAGAATTTCTCGAGAACAAGACGAGTGATAGAACCTTCGATCTGTCGGAGGTTCAAGAACCAACAACCGAGCAACCAATGGAGGAAACTGTTCCTTCATCATCGGCTGCGGTAAATATTCCTAAGGAACCTAGAAGGTCGGGTAGAGTCTCCATTCCTCCAGACAGATACATTGGTATGGTCGAGGAGAATGGGAGAGATGACGTTTTACTCCTAGAGAGTAACGAACCCGCTACCTATAAAGGTGCCATGACCTGTTCCGACTCTAAGCTATGGCTGGAAGCCATGCAATCCGGGATGGTCTCCATGTATGAGAATGACGTATGGCATCTTATTGATTTGCCTGATAAGGTACGACCTCTTCAGTGCAAATGGCTTTACAAGATAAAGCATTCAGTACAAGGACAACCAGACACCTATAAGGCACGACTAGTGGCAAAAGGTTTCACTCAAGTGCAAGGATTGCATTATGATGAAATTTTTGCACCCGTAGTTATGCTGCGTTCCATTCGGATAATCTTAGCGATTGCCGCTTTTCATGACTATTAAATTTGGCAGATGGATGTGAAAACCGCCGTCTTACACGGTTATTTGGAGGAGGAAGTGTACTGGTACAACCAGACACGTTTCATTTGATCCTAAAAATCCTAAGAAAGTGTGCAGGCTTAAGCGTTCCATTTATGGACTTAAGCTAGCTTCTCGGAGTTGGAATCATCGTTTCAACCAGGTGATATAAGAGAATGGTTTGATTCGATCGGTCGAGGAACCATGCTTGTATGTCAAGTCGAGTGCGAGTAAGATTGTCTTCTTGATATTGTATGTTGATGACATACTCTTGATTGGGAATGACATTCCTCTCTTATCTTCGGTAAAAGTATGGTTAAAGAACCATTTCCAGATGAAAGATCTGGGTGAGGCACAACGCATATCGGGGATCCGTATCTATAGAGATAGATCACGACGGATGTTATCACTCAGTCTGGAGTCTTATATAGATAAGATTCTTGAAAGGTTCAGCATGACCAACTCCAAGAAGGGGTACCTTCCAATGATTTCTGGGATGCATTTGAGTAAAACTCAGGCACCCAAGACATCGGAAGAGGTCGAGCGCATGAGTCGTGTTCCTTATGCATCAGCCATAGGATTGATCATGTATGCCATGATATGCACACGTCCAGACGTGGCATATGCATTGAGTATGACGAGTCGGTACCAAGGCAATCCAGGTGAAACACACTGGATGGCTGTTAAAAACATCCTTAAGTACTTACAAAGGACTAAGGATTGGGTATTAACTTATGGAGGAGACACTGAGCTATGCGCAATCGGATACGCAGATGCTAGCTTCCAAACAGATCGAGATGACTCAAAATCTCAGTCTAGATTCGTCTTTACTCTTAATGGCGCTGCAGTCAGTTGGAAAAGCTCGAAACAGAGTGTTATAGCAGATTCTACAACTGAGTCCGAGTACTATGCCGCTTCAGAAGCTGCAAAGGAAGCTATATGGATGCGTCAGTTCTTACAAGGACTAACCGTAGTTCCTAGTTCGAATGACCCTATCACCATCTATTGTGATAATAGAGGTGCCATCTTCCAGGCTAAGGAGCCTAAGTCCAGCAACAAGTCTAGACATGTACTTCGGACGGCTCACATGATCCGAGATTACGTGGAGCAAAAGGAGATAGTGATAGACAAGATTGCTTCGGATGACAACATCGCGGAACCTCTCACTAAACCGTTAAAATATGATAAGCATGAAGGGCACATTATTTCCATGGGAATTAAACGTGTTCCTGAGTTGTAGTAGCTGTTTTATGTGGATTAGATAAATGTCTCTTTTTCATATACTATTTATAACATCATCGTATTGTTTCATATTTTATTTTTCATGTGGATTGTACGACAACATTGAACGCCACAAAGTGAACTGAATTACATTATATTTGTTTTGGTCCGTAATCGCCCAAATGAGCTGATAACTCTGGCAATTATATTGTGAAGTTGATTGATGGTGGGTTCAACGAGTCATAAGTCAAACAGTTGACTGATCGATCACAGATACGAGTTATGAAGATACCTCGTAGGACATCGTGACAACGTTATGGAGTCCTAAATGTTTAAAAACATTCGGTGCCAGGTCGTGGATTGGACGTCCATAGTGTTCCTAGAGTAGATGCTTTTGACTATCGACTGTCTCTTGAGATTAAGGCAGTTTTTGGGTGACTTTAGTTTCTTTCTCATGGTCGACGTAACAGGAGGCTAAGCAGATTTTTACTGGGTCATTTCATACTGTGCTTGTATCTGCAGGATTCGAGTTGAAGAAAATATGCAACCTTTATCAGGTTTTGTTATTTCTCAGGGCCACTCGAGGAGTTGTAACTGAAATGCATGGCCGTGCTCAAATAATGATTCGTTTATCACTTAAGTTACTCTCTAGTCGGGAAAACCACTCTTGATATTGCTCACTTGTAAAATACGACCTTTGTGAATACGGACTTTGCAAATTCTTTTACATTGAGTGGGAGAAATTTTGGATATGAGAATCGGTTATCGCACATACACTTGTAAGGACAAGTTGTAACACCCCCATAATCCGTTATATTTAAAAATAGAGTTTTCATGTAAAATTCGGAACATGGATGTGTCACAATTGAACCAATTGTAGTAGAAGTATTCAAATCATGTAATTCAAAGGGGTAAATGTCCACGTGAATTAAAACAAAAAGGTAAAATCCGATTACAACCAAATCCAAATGTTTGCGGAAGCGAATAAGTTTGATGATGCAAAATAAAGATAATTGTCTAAACATTGGTTTCCAATAAAAATAATAACGCGCGCGCTCTCCCGTGGTTCCCACGTCCTAGTTCCTTGGATTACCTGCCACACGATCTGCTCTCACAATAGTAGTCATAGCAGCTCCAATTAAGGACAAAAACAAAAGAGGGTCAACAATAATGTTGAGTAAGGTAAACAGTCCAAAAGTAAATAAGAGTTTTACTTAAATTTAGAATTCATAAGAAAGTAGAATATCATTGAGAAGTTCAAGTTGCTAAATAAGGAAATCCGATCCAAAATAGTTAGTCCTTCCAAATCTTAAAACACTTTCCTTCGAAGAAAACATTTCTTCACTTTCTTTAGTAAGTAATGGATAGAGGCCGTATGGAGAGGATTCCCTCGCCCTAGTCCGGATAAGACGGGGTTCACCAAACCATGTACAATAAATGTCCAAAAATCCCGAGTGTGCACACCCCTCCAAGGGCCAACCCCAAGGAGGAAGATAAGAGGACGGGGTCTCGATCAACTAACCCCCACCAAAAGCTCTGTATAGGAGGTCCCCTTTTATTATTTGGGAACAACCTACCCCTCTACCAAAACCGTTCAAACCAAAAATCAAAACCCTTTCCAAACAATTAAATCCATTTCTTGAGATTAACCATCTCCATAACTTGTACAAAAGATCAAACGGTTTTGGTTTTCAAACTCTTAAAAGTTATGAGTCCTTTATTATATTTCAACACTTCAAGGGATGGAACAACATCAATTATTTTTCAATATTTCATCACAATAATCCAAACTTATAATTACAACCATTATAAACATTATACACCAAATAACATTTGAAACAATACTCAATAGTTTAAGAATAGTGTATGGACAAGCGTTTCCCCTACCTTATGAGCTAGTCTAGAAGTTTAAAGTGCTTCTTCTACAAATCCCGAGTCTACAATATACATAAAGTACTCGTTACTAAATTATTCCAGACGGTCCTTAACTAGCTCAATTGATTTTATGCATTTTACTCAGTTTTTGTTATGTTTCCATTTTGAACGTTTTGTTCCGAGTTTTATTCTTAAGAAAGCGAAATACGTTCATGATCAGAATATTTAAGAGTATTTTATCAAGTTGGTGCTTTTGGTTTAACAATTTATAGCTTATACACTTGGTTTACACAAGTTTACTATCTTATACATACTTTACGGTTTTACAGATTCTGAACAGTGATTTAAAAACATCATAACTCCTTCGTTACTTAACGTTTTGGGGTAAGACCAGTTTGGTTGTGTTCCTTTAAGGTTTATTTAACTTTTAGTGTCAATGTGTCAAAGTCCAAAATCCACTATAAGGCCTCTGAAATTACAGTTTAGTGAAAATGTGACGGTTTCCGACTCACAAGATGTTTCGGGTTGGTTCGGGGCTTAAAACGTTGAAACACAAATTTTCCAGAGGCTATTATGCATATGTTTCTTTGAAATTTACTATAGTCAAAAATAAAGTATTCGTTTTTAGTGTAGCTATGTTTTCTAGTGCTTTTTTTTCGAAAATGGTAGGTTCTCAACAATCGATTTAGTGAATCACTTTTAGTCATATATTTCAGATTGTCTTATCATATTACAAAAATCATAATAAATCGAAAACATCATATTTTAAAGCAACGTCAGTTTTCATGGATTTCTTTATGAGTCTAGTAACTTTAGTCATTACAAGGTTGAAGTCTAAATCGAAGTTTAAGATACCCAAAATCATATTTCTCCAGAATGTGTCGGATTTTGAGACAACAAAAGTAACAATCCATAAATCCATCCTAACAGAATGAAATGAGTTTATTACAAGGCCTAACATGCTTTATAATCAAAGGTTATTACCATGTTAAAATATGAGACATTAAATCGTTCAATAGATATACTTTTATAACTCATTAAGTGAGACATGCAAATCCGAGTTACCCAGAAACAGGTTTTACTAATCTTTTTTTCATTTTAAAACGGTGCATGAAAGGACAACGAAATTTTGTGAGCATTTTAATAACATCATAAGGTACAACATATATTAATTTCACATGAAAATAATGATTTTAAGTCTGATTGATATTCTGTTCATAATCAAGCTACGAATTTTGACACTTCAATGGTTGTTACTTGCTTAGATCTATGCATGCATGAATGGAGACTTGTTTGTTAAAGTTTATAGTTTAAGAAACATATGAATATGTGTTGTGAAGATATTTAAACAGAAATAAAATGATTTTAGATATTCCTTACATGGTGAAGAACATAAGCTAGGCAAGATCTTCCCCTAAACAAGCTTCTTCTTCTTCCTTTTCTTTCCTCTCTTTGTCCCTCTATCCTCCCTCTAATTTTTGTGTGTATGAGTGTAATTTTAGATCTGGTTGTGTGGTTTCAAATGAGGTCTTAATGTTTAATTATGTGAGTTTTGAAAGGAGGAAAAAGGGAGACATGGGGAGGGGGAAATGACAACACAAGGGGGACAAAAAAAATGGCTAGCAACATCACTTTTGCATGCTTTGTCTAGGCACTTATTATGGGGTCTAGGCATGCTTAGGTTTGTCTCAAATTTCAGATTTGTGAAGCATAGAAGACGGGTTTGGGTGGCGGAATTTTTAAATGGCGCGACGGTCTATTACGCACACAATTGTTCGACGGTTTTTACCAATTACTAACGTCAATATTTTATTTGTTATACCTCATATTTTATTATGTACGAATTTTATTTTATAGATATATATTTATAATGTTCAGCATTAAGATTTTATTATTAATTAATTTTCCCAAAGTCGTACCCGATTATCATCGAAGCGATAACTATATCGCCACTAGATCTTCCATTTTATCTTCATTGATTTCAGTCTATTAAAATCTTTTATTGCTAATATTATTAATCTTTTTTTTTTTAATAAATTTTTTTTTTTTATTGACGAATTTTACGGGTATTACAATCTACCCTCCTTAAAAATAAACTTCGTCCTCGAAGTTAAAACATCCCTCTAGGAGCAACAAATATAACCTCATTCCTTAATATACAAGGGAAAGACGTGGGTGTTACATCCCACCTCCCTTAAAGAACGTTACGTCCTCGTAAATAAATATTTGGCTCGATAATAGTTCTGGATACTTAAGCTCTAAGGTTTCCTCGGCTTCCTAAGCGCGGGCGTCATTGGTTGACCATAACACCTCCTCAAGTACATCCAAGGTCTCATATTGGCCTACGGTTTTAGGCTTACTTTTCCTTTCTTACGCAATCGCATCTCCCTTCTCCTAGGTGATACCCTAAACAACAACAACTTATCTACCAATCATGGTTAATTTCCGTTCTTTACTCATGGTTAATAATCGATCGCTATGTTGGTCCGTTTTCTAGTTTCGTGAGAAACGATCGGCACTTCCTCTTTCATCCAATTGCTTCTTCTAAGTTTATTATTTTCATCTACAATTACACATATACACGTGTTCCACAAAATTCATTAACCTATTGCGGTCTTACTAACACCTTTAAACCAAGACTCTTAAATCTGTTTTACCTCAAAAATGAAAACAAATTTACCCTCAAATCGCCAAATGATATAAAGCTATTAATGATTTCACTAAATCCGATTCCGTATGAAATTCTAGTAATCAATGACTTAATTCTTCGAATTTACACAGTCGTAACATCATTCACCTTAAGCCTCATAACACTCCATCTATCACATTTTGAAATTAATTTAGCGGCCTTAATTAACCGTTATTTGAGAACTTCACAATTCATTTATCCGTCATCTCACATCCACAAACTATTGTATATCTCCAATCCCTTATTGATCATTAAAACCAACACATACTCTACTAGTTTTAGCATTCTCTATTGACGTCAAAACACTAATGGGCCAATACGATTTCCCCGAAAATTCACCCTTAGATTTTCTCCATTGGTCAATTACCATAATTGATAACATTCTTCTTAGTATAACTTACTTAAAATATTATCACTTCACATGCTACAAGCCTCCAACAACTACGAAAACTCTTTACAGATTGTTATAACAGTTACCTCAAATAGCCAAGTGTTCCTCAAGAATCTCAATCCATATCATGCTACGTCAGACTTCTATCTTTCACTTAAGTTCCATTGGTCATATCCATTACTTTTCCATGAAATATGTATCCTTAATCGTATCCTTAACTTCATCACAAATATTATATCTATTTGCTCTTTGGTGAACAATTGTATATAAGCCTCATATCCTCTTTTTACTTCTCGCAACATTACATTCTCTTTTCACAATTATTCATAATCTTATGCCTCTTTACTGAATCCACACTCTAACAAGAATTCCTTCAAATATAATGGTAATTGCTTGTTCTTAATTTCTCAGGACACGTAATATCCAACTTACTACACAAGATCACACCACACAGTTAGCTACTATCCAGTGTCCATTCTATTTCTAATAACTATTATTCTTTCCAAACATACTACTTTCATTCCAATAAAAGATAGAGATATAATATTTGGTGATATGATTTAAACAAATAGTGTCTCCTTTTACTCCTTCAGCATATGAGACTTAATTATCTCAAATCGATTCCAATGTCATGGATATTATCTCTAACTACTACCTGTAGCGTTTATATCACACCCAGTTAATTAGACAACAATCGTATGTGTAACATCTCACTGTATTATTCACATGATTGAAATTCTTCCTTAAAACAAAATATCAACAGTGTATACGTCATCTCGTACTACCATTCATACAACTGATATCTCAACAATCATTTGTCCATCAGGACTAAGCATCTAAGGTTATTCAATCCATCTTATATCATAGTCATTTGACCAACATTGTACAAACTCAACTATCCATCTTTATATGAATAATAAATAGGCCAATAATTGTCCAAGCTAATATTCACCATTTATTGTCTTAGATAAAATAATTATAAATATCCACGATATATATAGTTTGTAAGTTCCTAATAACCAAACTGTACCCATGTGTTCTACATAAATCCTCGTAATTATGGCCATTGAAATCCCTCTCGAATTCCGCACTAGATCACACTCTTCCTCGTGTTCATCATCTTCTCTTGCTTTCATTAGTGGCGTATATCCTCTCCTTTTCTTTAATTAGAATTAATCAGCGACTCTTTATGGCCAGTTATACTATATAGCCCATAATTATCATGATCACAATCTATAACCTAAAATTACTGATATTATCTACTCTGCTTCTTTAATAAAGTTAACTACCCCTATTTTTTTTCTCATAGATAATCCCTCGTCACTCCACATATTTCATATTCATCCAACTAACTCCTTATTTCATGGTGTGGTTGGTAAGCTAGCTCAAACATGTAAACTTATCTTTATCACTAATGTGTCCACAAGGTCTAAAGGAGCGCCTCAAAGAGGTCAAATATTATAATATACCGTACTCGGACAAGCTGTTCATTCTAATTACCTTTAAATTTAAATAAATCAAGTTTTATATGCATCACGCATATGAGCCTCAAATATACCTTACATATTACAAACTAATAGATGATTCTTTCAATTCTTTTCGCAAATTCAAATAACTATTGGCATAAGTAAACTAGTTCTTGAGCACACCTCAATAAAGTTCACTTACATCACTCTAGGCCGTTGTTCTACTCATCCCAAACGTTTAAATTGTTCTTCCTCCTCATGTCTACCAAAATTAAAGTGATCTCTTAATACTAATTACTTCAAACTATTCTCCTCAAATAAGAACCACAACCGTTTGTGCTAAGCTTTCATTCTCTCAAAGTCATGTTGCGACCTAAATCACCAATGTCATACCTATTTAATTCCTTGGGCATACTAAATCAAAAGAAGTATCTACCCTCTCATTTAAATCGACGAAATTCTCCACCAAAATGTATTATTAACCCATAAATTACGATTTACATCTCGACGACTCAACTTCATCATTGATCCAATATAGTCCTTACACTTATCCTCAAGAAATCATTCAGTGCATTAAGTGGAGTCAATTTGATAACATCATACTCTATTCCATTATACTCTATTCCAATATGTTTTCATCATTCGAAGCACAATCACCTTTAATATCCACATCAAAAATATCATCCCAGTTGAGCAAGTCATATTACCTCGATTCTCTCAGCTAGTACCTCTCATCAATTATTTTCTACACATGATATCTATAAACAACCGATCTTCACATTACATAATCATCATTCTCAAATATAATAGCGTAAATGTTCATCGTTCTTTTCAACTAAATAGTTCTTGATAATCCACCAAGTTAAATAGAATCATTGGTATAATAGTCTTTCAAGGAAACTTATCTACTGATATATCTCAATAAGTATCGTATCATTATAACAACAATAACATACTTATCAATACCTCAATTCAGCGCTCATTTACAAAGAAATATTTAGTTCTACATCTCATAAATTTCAAAGATTTCTTAATCAGCAACCACAAATAGGTGTATTCAGTCATGCAGACTTCCCAAAATTCCAAATTCCTCTCAAAGTTATCCTTATTATAAAGTCTAACTAACTTTTCAAGTAAGCTCTTTTACATCAGTTTCTTGCAATATCATCAACTAATTAACAATATCCCTCCTTACCATATGGAACATTCTCCACACACTAAGGTTCCTAAATAAAATGTACTATTACGTTGATCCTATAGCCAATGTCCCTTAAAGAATGTTCAATTATACCTACTATACTTTCACTTTCCTTATATATACCAAAATTTTAACCCCCACTTATTGTCCAAACTCTTTACACAATTTATAACCTCAATTAAATACTAGCATAGTTCCACTTTAAGTCTCATCACAACAAATAATACCAAAGGCTAATAAGTAGTGCAACATTTGATTTTAATTATATTATTTGTCATTTTTAAATCTAGGATTATACTCCCACGTAAATCTTCACTTGTAATATCAAGTCTCAAAATCCATAATCTCTATAATTCATTAGTGTTAAAACAATTTACAACTCACGTCTTCAATTAGTTATATAATCACTAAAACTGTAACATCTTGTTACCACTCCAAATAGAACCAATAGCCATATCATGCAATACATTCCCAATAATGATCGCCATCACATAACAATTTGAATTATAAGACAAATTCTCATGTATATAATCTCAACGAATTCAATATGTTACACCTCTCAAGTACCATCATAAGTTATTATTCCATTTCGTAACACCATATCATGTGCATACTCAATTTCACTTCAAATCATATTAACATACAACATTACATACCATTTCCATATCCCTTAAAAATCATAATGTTCAATAATTCAAGTCGATTCCAACAATTCGTAACATACGTCCCATACAATCCCACACTCATCTCACACGCGCCATTTATTATTGTTATTAATATTATTATTATTTTGAAAACCTTTTGAAAATATTTACTTAGATCGGTCGATTCACGAGCGGTGAAGAGATATGAAGATCTAATCACCTATCCAAGAAGGAAACCCGCTCTGATACCACTTTGTAACACCCCCATAATCCGTTATATTTAAAAATAGAGTTTTCATGTAAAATTCGGAACATGGATGTGTCACAATTGAACCAATTGTAGTAGAAGTATTCAAATCATGTAATTCAAAGGGGTAAATGTCCACGTGAATTAAAACCAAAAGGTAAAATCCGATTACAACCAAATCCAAATGTTTGCGGAAGCGAATAAGTTTGATGATGCAAAATAAAGATAATTGTCTAAACATTGGTTTCCAATAAAAACAATAACGTGCGCGCTCTCCCGTGGTTCCCACGTCCTAGTTCCTTGGATTACCTGTCACACGATCTGCTCTCACAATAGTGGTCATAGCAGTTCCAATTAAGGACAAAAACAAAAGAGGGTCAACAATAATGTTGAGTAAGGTAAACAATCCAAAAATAAATAAGAGTTTTACTTAAAATTTAGAATTCATAAGAAAGTAGAATATCATTGAGAAGTTCAAGTTTCTAAATAAGGAAATCCGATCCAAAATAGTTAGTCCTTCCAAATCTTAAAACACTTTCCTTCGAAGAAAACATTTCTTCACTTTCTTTAGTAAGTAATGGATAGAGGCCGTATGGAGAGGATTCCCTCGCCCTAGTCCGGATAAGACGGGGTTCACCAAACCATGTACAATAACTGTCCAAAAATCCCGAGTGTGCACACCCCTCCAAGGGCCAACCCCAAGGAGGAAGATAAGAGGACGGGGTCTCGATCAACTAACCCCCACCAGAAGCTCTGTATAGGAGGTCCCCTTTTATTATTTGGGAACAACCTACCCCTCTACCAAAACCGTTCAAACCAAAAATCAAAACCCTTTCCAAACAATTAAATCCATTTCTTGAGATTAACCATCTCCATAACTTGTACAAAAGATCAAACGGTTTTGGTTTTCAAACTCTTAAAAGTTATGAGTCCTTTATTATATTTCAACACTTCAAGGGATGGAATAACATCAATTATTTTTCAATATTTCATCACAATAATCCAAACTTATAATAACAACCATTATAAACATTATACACCAAATAACATTTGAAACAATACTCAATAGTTCAAGAATAGTGTATGGACAAGCGTTTCCCTTACCTTATGAGCTGGTCTAGAAGTTTAAAGTGCTTCTTCTACAAATCCCGAGTCTACAATATACATAAAGTACTCGTTACTAAATTATTCCAGACGGTCCTTAACTAGTTCAATTGATTTTATGCATTTTACTCGGTTTTTGTTATGTTTCCATTTTGAAAGTTTTGTTCCGAGTTTTATTCTTAAGAAAGCGAAATACGTTCATGATCAGAATATTTAAGAGTATTTTATCAAGTTGGTGCTTTTGGTTTAACAATTTATAGCTTATACACTTGGTTTACACAAGTTTACTATCTTATACATACTTTACGGTTTTACAGATTCTGAACAGTGACTTAAAAACATCATAACTCTTTCGTTACTTAACGTTTTGGGGGTAAGATCAGTGAGGTTGTGTTCCTTAAAGGTTTATTTAACTTGTAGTGTCAAGGTGTCAAAGTTCAAAATCCACTCTAAGGCCTCTGAAATTACAGTTTAGTAAAAATGTGACGGTTTCCGACTCACAAGATGTTTCGGGTTGGTTCGGGGCTTAAAACGTCGAAACACAAATTTTCCAGAGGCTATTATGCATATGTTTCTTTGAAATTTACTATAGTCAAAAATAAAGTATTCGTTTTTAGTGTAGCTATGTTTTCTAGTGCTTTTTTTTCGAAAATGGTAGGTTCTCAACAATCGATTTAGTGAATCACTTTTAGTCATATATTTCAGATTGTCTTATCATATTACAAAAATCATAATAAATCGAAAACATCATATTTTAAAGCAAGGTCAGTTTTCATGGATTTATTTATGAGTCTAGTAGGTTTAGTCATTACAAGGTTGAAGTCTAAATCGAAGTTTAAGATACCCAAAATCATATTTTTCCAGAATGTGTCGGATTTTGAGACAACAAAAGTAACAATCCATAAATCCATCCTAACAGAATGAAATGAGTTTATTCCAAGGCCTAACATGCTTTAAAATCAATGGCTATTACCATGTTAAAATATGAGACATTAAATCGTTCAATAGATATACTTTTATAACTCATTAAGTGAGACATGCAATCCCGAGTTACCCAGAAACAGGTTTTACTAATCTATTTTTCATTTTAAAACGGTGCATGCAAGGACAACGAAATTTTGTGAGCATTTTAATAACATCATAAGGTACAACATATATTAATTTCACATGAAAATAATGATTTTAAGTCTGATTAATATTCTGTTCATAATCAAGCTACGGATTTTGACACTTCAATGGTTGTTACTTGCTTAGATCTATGCATGCATGAATGGAGACTTATTTGTTAAAGTTTATAGTTTAAGAAACATATGAATATGTGTTGTGAAGATATTTAAACAGAAATAAAATGATTTTGGATATTCCTTACATGGTGAAGAACATAAGCTAGGCAAGATCTTCCCCTAAACAAGCTTCTTCTTCTTCCTTTTCTTTCCTCTCTTTCTCCCTCTATCCTCTCTCTAATTTTTGTGTGTATGAGTGTAATTTTAGATCTGGTTGTGTGGTTTCAAATGAGGTCTTAATGTTTAATTATGTGAGTTTTGAAAGGAGGAAAAAGGGAGACATGGGGAGGGGGAAATGACAACACAAGGGGGACAAAAAAAAAGGGCTAACAACATCACTTTTGCATGCTTTGTCTAGGCACTTATTATGGGGTCTAGGCATGCTTAGGTTTGTCTCAAATTTCAGATTTGTGAAGCATAGAAGACGTGTTTGGGTGGCGGAAATTTTAAATGGCGCGACGGTCTATTACGCACACAATTGTTCGACGGTTTTTACCAATTACTAACGTCAATATTTTATTTGTTATACCTCATATTTTATTATGTACGAATTTTATTTTATAGATATATATTTATAATGTTCAGCATTAAGATTTTATTATTAATTAATTTTCCCAAAGTCGTACCCGATTCTCATCGAAGTGATAACTATATCGCCACTAGATCTTCCATTTTATCTTCATTGATTTCAGTCTATTAAAAACTTTTATTGCTAATATTATTAATCTTTTTTTTTTTTTTTTTAATTTTTATTTTATTTTATTTTATTGACGAATTTTACGACTATTACACAAGTGGGATGTTGGAGCTAGTATCCTCCATAGTTAGTGTGATAACGTGTATAAATCTCTTACAGGTTCACAGGGTATACTTAGTATTCTTATCAGTTGATTAACGTTTATCGATAACGGTTGGCTTGCTAGAAGTTTGACGTTATTGTCATTTTAATGGCGGTGATCAACTGGTCCCTAAAAGTCACACCTAAAGGATGTGTTTGAGAGATATGATTATATGAAAATTATAATCATATTGATGCCTTATATGACTAAAAGGTTAGTCGATGTATATGACTAAAAAGTTAGTCAATGTAATGATGATACGATTATTTAATACGATTAAATAATACTAGCTGAGACGAATTAAATGTTAATTCGTAATTGAATATAAACTGTTATATCTAATTGATGTATATAATGTAATTATTTAATACGATTAAATAATGTAAGCTTAAACGAATTAAATGTTAATTCGTAATTAAATATAAACTGTTATATTTAATTAGCAAATTATAAATATAAGATGTTTATAATTGACGTATATATTATAATAATACATACACATATTATACATTAAATAAATAAAAGAAGGAAGAATCCTTTCTTGACTCCAATACCTAAAACAAGTAGAAGAAAAAGAGGGAAGACTCCTCCCTCTCCTCTACTTGTGTTGGACGGCTACAATAGAGAAAAAAGAGTCTTAGATAAACTCTTCTTCTCTACATAATTCATCATTCAATTCTTGACACAAAAAATCATCTGTAATTTTTGTATTCTTTCTAGCACAAGAAAAGGCATATCTCAGAGGATCTTGGGTGCAACAATTTGGAGAATATCGATTTCGATATTTGTTCTTAGGCCATATTGCTAGGACCAGAAGGTTAATTCTAATCTTTATGCCTTTCGTTTATGACTCGTATTTCATATATTATAATTTCGTTATAATCCGTAAATTTCATGTATGAAATATACCGATATTTACCACACACCTACCGTGATCCACTTGACAATTTTCGGTCTTGTGCTGAGTAGATTAGTATTCCAGGTATAGCTTATTGAGCTCGATGTTGATAATTCATGTGGTGGAAATATGAGCGACCGAGTCGTTATTTTAGAGGTCGTATTTTATAGGACGTATCGTATTGGTAGTAGTTCTTAGCTGTCACCATTAGGGCTTTAGTTATAAATTTTCGAGTATTTGAGTATTTGGATTTGGAGCTTGTATTTGAAGTTTGCTTTATTCGATTTAGTTTGCAATAGGTAATTGAACTTAAGTATGTAATGTGTCATCGTTTCTTCTTTCAATGTTCGACCTTGGGCAGCCAATGGAGTGACATCCTCGTTTGCCTCGGCCAGATGAATGGGGATATTACAGAGTTGTATCAGAGCAACAATTTCAGAGCCTAAAACCTAATGAACCCAAATTAACGTAGAAGTGGATAATATAATGAAACCATAGCGATAGTTCGTGTAGATTATGATATGGTTCTGGAGACATCTTCAATTGTGCCATGGTTTCTTTGCTTTGAACCGGTCACTGCATGGCGATATCCGAGTGTCAGTAGATACAACGCATGCCATGTTATTTTGAATTTCTTATAAATATTTGTTATGAGAACATTGATGGATGTGGAAAGTATGATGAAATTGAGTAACATAATATGTGATGGGAATTTGATTATGAATGGGCCTAATATCTTATTGGGGTGGTATGGATGTGTTTATCATGATTCTTGCGCTATTATGTTACATAAATATGAATAAAAACATGCGGAATATGATTTATTGGCACTTCGTAAGTGCAATTAGCGTAAATTAGTGTTGGAAGCAATTTGACTCGACTGGGTTGGTTAGGGACTCCGCCGAGTAGACCTTACTCAACCAAGTGGACCATGCAACTTGACCGAGTGTATTAATGGCAGAATATGGTTAGCTCCTTGATGTAGTGTACTCCACCGAGTAGGGGGGCCCCGACCACAATTTTGCAACTTGGTGGAGTGACCTTTCTCAACTCGACCGAGTTTGTGCTACTCAGTCGTCCAACTACGTTTACTCGACCGAATGACAGCTACCTAAAATGCGTTGTAGCATTGTTCGCTATAAGGTGTGCGTTACACAATTATGTTTTCTTTCCTTCTTAAAGATCACGATGCCAAGGAATAAAGTTCTTTTTCTTCCTTTTCGACTAAACACCAGAGGAAATCGGCTGGATGTTTAAGTTAAACGCTTCAGTTTTAACGACTCTTCAAAATATTGGCAAAGAAAATGAGGGGGTACTGGATTCTACCATTATAAGTAACGCTATAGAAAGGCATTAACCAACCAAGTCCGAATGGACGGGATCTCTAAGCTTGTTGGGCGAATGGGTAAAGGAAATAGAGGCGGTGTTTAAGGTAGTGAGATGCCCGGAGGAGCTAAAATGGACCAAGCAGCGTTCTACCTAAGTGGGAGGGCTCAAATATAGTGGTGCCACACTAGTAGGACAAGCTAAGAATATTCTATGAAAAGTTGGTCGATCCCGTGGCAAGGCTTGATTGGGGGACTTGGAAGGGAGAGCTCATAGCGAAATTCATGCCCGAGAACTAAGCCCGTAGATATTAGCTGTTTGAAAAAGGGTTAACACCTGAGATATTTGAGGACCCAAGAGAGTTGTATGAGAGAGATGGTCATGTGGAGATATTAGTGAACAAGGCTAAGGATGTAAGGGAGTAAAGGGAGAAGTCGAGAGAACAGAGGAAGACCGAAAGGAAGTAGATATAGAAAATGGTAAAAAGAAGCGAAACTTCAAACAAAATTGTGCTCACTGTACCGGAGGAGTAGGCTATGGAGGAGCCATGTGGTTGATGAGGCCAAAATCGTCACTCCTAAATCAAGATAAATACTTATAAACCAAACAACCTAAGCTAGTATCTAGATAATTAAGGTGTCGGGCCACAAGTACGAGAAATGCTAAAAGGTCACACAAAAAAGTGTCAAGTCTACACAAAGTCATAATTAAAATGGGCTTGAAACTAAACTAAGAACATAAGATAATTTTAAGCATATGAAATATGTAACGATTTTAGTGATTATACATTAGTAGTATTTTATTATTATTAGTTAGTCTTAATTCTAATCTTAGAATAGAAATTTAATTATTGGCAAAGATCTGTGTCTTTTCCGTCAATTCCGAGCCCGTATTCGGATCCTACTCGGACTTTCGTGTGTGTTAGGCCAAGGTGAGACTTGGGTCTTTCCAATTTTTCCACACACCCAGATAACCCACTTGTTTCCTCATAACCCACCATCACTTTTCAGCAGTATTCCTCATCTCCCTCATCTCTCTCACCAAAACCCTAAACCCCATTTTTACACCTAAAACTTTCAAACTTCCAACTCACATAAGTTTCTCATTTCTCACTCATTTTCATAGATTCTTAGCTAGTTGTGACAACCCTCGCGAATGCGGAATAATAAATCAAACAAGCATGCGAATTATTATGCGGAAATAGGTAGTTTTTAAAAACTTTTAAACATGCAAGATATATATAACACGAGGTGTGTCAAAACATTACGAACTAAGTACAGAATATACAATAAAGAGACGGGGTCTCTTAAAATGTTAACAAAGAACAAGTGTTTAACCAAAACTAACTACTATCGTCTAGAGGTGAACTTCCAGGGACAACGCCCGCTAGCTCACACCCGAACCCCAAAATGTCATATCCAAAAAGTCATCCATAGCATGCAACCTGTTCATCCATGAAAAACATGAATGCCACAGTCAGTGGGGAGTAACTCCGGGTTCTCCCAGCCATATCACATCAAACGTACATATAAGAAAATACAAAAGTAAAGCATGCATACATATATATATACATGTGAGTTGCGATAAGATTAGGTAGGCAATTCTATAGAAAATGATAAGATCATGTGGAAATCCAATCCGTAACCATCATGTTATTCAAAGACTCGGGAAAGACACTCTTAGGCAATCGAATACGCTTACTAGGGCTTGCATCTCACCGTTAGCGGTATAAGGTTGATAAGATTGAGACTCGACAGACAAACCAGTCAAGTCATGCGATGATCACATAATATCCAACATATTATCATCCATTCACAAACCAAGACAATGACGGTGTCAGTCATGCAATGACCATGAATACAATCATGAAATCACGCATTCAAAGACAACGACACAACGACGACAAATCTCACGGTAAATGAAATGCACTAGCATCGTGTACATGGCAAGTATGATTAAAAGGCATCCACGGGATCACATTTCCCTGAACTCATACGCGATGCTTACATTTCGCCTATGTAGACACATTTCCTCCTGGTAGGAACGATAAGGCTCCTAATCTAAACCTGGCCAGATTCTCGGAATCACATTTTTCGATTCGATATGCGATCACGTTTCGCACCCAAGACTCGGGCTTAGATAATAATAAATGCCGAGTACCCACATTCTCGGTAGATCAATTCACGAAAGAGGCGGAAAACGAGCTCAAGCCTCATAACATGCGGTACGCTACATGCAAATAACACCACCTCGCAAGTACACAACATTTGACGGCCGGGTCGATCAACGCATAGCGTTCAACTCCCAACAACGTCGTCGTATGCCCACTAACACATGCATTTAAGCAGTAGGATACCTCTCCGTTCCGACATTCCAGCCTTACGAACGGGAAGGTAGCCAAGGGAATGAGAATACAAAGCACAAGACAAAATAGTGCTCAAACCGACTCATTTGTAAAAACAGACTCAAAGAGGGAACATATCGAAAACCGTCACAAAACATGTGATACATGCGAAAGAGAATATCATTTATCCAAAACATGAATCAATACATGATACATAAGCATTAAACCAAGTTTAAGAAGCATAATAAATAAGAAACATAGATACCTCTCCAAAACAACAAGTTTGGAAACTAACTAAAACAAAGGTTCACTTCAAACGATCACATCTATAGTTCTAGACATGGTATTAAAGAAATTCAAATTGAGGTGATAGCTTATCCTCTTACGGTTCCAACGAATGGTCACAAGCCTAAAACAAGCAAGTAACGAAGAAGATATGATCATTTTACGAAAAAGGGTCAATGCAGGGAAACTGCACAAGTCACGACCGTGACTTGTACTTCACGACCGTGAAATGAGGTTTCACGACCGTGAAATGAGGTTTCACGACCGTGAAACACTCTGTTATGCAAAGGTAAACATCAACCACTTTTTCACGACCGTGACTTGCATTTCACGACCGTGAAATGCCATCTCACGACCGTGAAACAAGTTTCACGACCGTGAAACACCCTAGACGGCTCCAATTTGTTCTAAACTCAACCATTATCAACTATTATCATAAATTATCATTTTACATATCAAATTCCAACAAACCACAAGTATCATCATCATCAATCATCAATTAATAACATTCATTAATCATAACATGATTCCTAAGCTTCTAATCGTATTCTAAATACGATTTCTAACATATAAACAAGTAAAACACGTAAGTGATACCGAGTAACCCTTCACCGTTACCTTTGAGCGTCTCTAATGATCGTCAAGCTCCTCTTCTATAAGGAAATAGTCTTTGTCGGGATCTTGGAGGTCGCCACCTACAATTAGATCGCAAAAAGATGAATAAAGTTCATCTTGAGAAAGACGGAATGCTTAAAAAGCGAGAAAGACGATAATTTTATTATCAATACGGATAGAGGAAGGTACGGGAGGAAGAATAAGATAGACTTACGTAAATTCTATCGAGTAACGAAGAAACTACGCCAATTCTAAGATTGAAATCAAAGAGGAAAAGTTGCTTAAGGAAGAAGAAAGAAAGGTGTGTTTGATTTTTGTGTTGAATGAATATTAGGTTAAAGAAGGAGTAGTGTGAGTTGTGTAGGCAAAAGTCAAAGACGATTTTCAAAGTCAAGAAAAGTCATACTAGACTTAAGACGGCTTTTTCATGAAATCTCGCAGAAATTCCAAATACGAACTCGGAAATTCTAAATTCGACTCGGAACTTAAAATTATAATTTAAAACTTGAAATTACTGAAAAAGTTTCGTAAAATATTTCTACTAGAAAAATAGGGTACATTTCCGGGTGTTACATAGTTCTTTCACTTTCCTTGTGCTCTATCTTACAAGGTAAGAAAGGTACAAGCTTTCTCTCATCTCTTTTTCCATCTTTTTCAAAGGTGAGAATTACTCATCTTTTATAACGAATTTGTAGGAGGATACTTACAAGACTTCGACGAGGACTATTTCTTGGTTGAGGAAGACTTAGAAGAGTGAATATTCGAGGTAATGTTGACGGGTTACTCAGTATCACATTTTATGTGCTTTTGTATGTGTGTTAAGCAAGTTTCCATGTGAAAGATGAGTTCTTGTGTAAACGCAAGTATAGATCTATGATTACAATATATTTAATTGTTGAATTGCATCTTGTATGTCTCAAATGATAGTTTAGTTATACGTTTAATGTCATATGGAATGTTATGATGCTTATATGTTATGTTAAATGATGATTTATGATGGTTTATGTTGGTAATTACAAATGGGTATGAATTTCTTTGGCTTAAACTTGAAGTTTGGGTGAAATTTTGAAGTTCAAGAACCCCCAGTCGCCCGTCGGTCAGCCAACTGGCTGGGAGCCTTCTGTAGCCTTCTGTTTTGTAATGGTAGATTTTGTATGCAGGGTATGTCCCAGCCGCCCGACCAGCCGTCGGTCAGCCGAACGGCTTGGAGCACCCTATAGTTTGATTGAATTTTTTAAGTTGCCCCAAGTCCTAACCGGCCGACCAGCCGCCGGTCAACCGACCGGGTGGGAGTACCCTGTATTTTGGTTGGTTTTTTATGTGTTCCCCAAGTGCGGTCGGCTAGGACTCCTTGTGTTTTGTTTTGAAAGTTATGAGTTTCACCTAGGTCGCCCAGGCGACCGCCGGTTGTGTGACCGGTTGGGGACCCTTGTAGGTTGATTCCTCCTCTTTTTTATATGACTTCACATTAGACGGTTTCTACGATTAGTTTATGTTATATTATTATGGAATGGCCTCTTATATTTATATAAGGACGATATTGTGTCTCACATGATTTATTCACTTGCTTAGTGAAGGATTTGGATGTTTAACTCATTTAAGTCATTTATGCCATGAGTAGTCGTTGAGTCTTGTTTGTTGGATGATATTGAGCTCTCATTTGCCGTTTGTACCCTTATACTCGTTGGACTTTATGTCGGAGCGATAGAGGTACATTCAATTGTTGTTAGTGGGGATTTGACGACGTTTTTGGGAATCAAACGCAATGCATTTATCGACCCTGCCATTAAATGTTGTATCCTTGCGAGGTGGTGTCATTGCATGTAGCGTACTTTCTTGTTCTTTCTTTATCTTATCTTCCACGTAGTTTAGCTGGAAGATAGTGCTTGTGCTCTTTCCGCCTCTTTTGTGTAGTCTAGCCGAATTTGGGGTACTCGACGTCCATTAAGTTGATAGAGTCTTGGATGCGAAATGTTTATCTCATGTCGCATCAAGTACACGTCATGTCCCGAGCGTCTGGGCCAGGTTTAGACTAGGACCGTATTTTATTATCGTCGTCTTACTAGGAGGAAATTAGTCTTTAGTATACGAAATGTTTATCGTATACGGTTCAGAGAAATGTTTATCCCGTAGACTTGGTGTTCATACTTGCAAAGTAAAGATGCTAATGCGTGTCGTGTACCGTGAGAGTATGTTTTCCTAATCTTGATGATTCGTGTAATGTGAAGTGAATGTTTAAAAGTCTTGTGTCTTCTTGTGAGTCGTGTCCCCTACCTCTTCGACTATATGGTTACTAACGGTGAGGTGCAATCCGTTAGTAGCGATATCGTTGCCAGGATGAGTCTTCCCTAAGTCTTGGTTACGTGACATTGTTTACATATGATTATAAAATGTTTTGTATATGATGATGATATTGTTATTTTTAATGATGATGATGATGTATAATTTTATGTTTTTGTTATAAATGTTTTAAT
Organism: Heliosperma pusillum; assembly: GCA_022085475.1. NCBI lineage: Eukaryota > Viridiplantae > Streptophyta > Magnoliopsida > Caryophyllales > Caryophyllaceae > Heliosperma > Heliosperma pusillum. The sequence goes on along the minus strand of JAIUZE010073677.1, from coordinate 14,883 downwards.
TTGATATGGCTGGGAGAACCCTGAGTTATTCCCCCGCTGACTGTGGCATTCATGTTTAATGAATGAACACGTACAAGTCAGTGCTACATGGGGTTGAGACTAGTGTGAGCTAGCGAGCGTCGTTACACGATGAGATCCTATGCGTTTAGACTCTAGTATTCATTTTGGATTATTGTACTTTTCGGATTTGTATTTCTCCCTTGTAGTTATTTGTCGACCCTATTCGACTTAGCTACTTTATTCATTTACTTTGAACCCTGTTTTATGATAAATCCCGCTAAACTTCTTTTAAAACTTTTAAAAATTCTCTATTTATGCTGCATTGTACTTGTTTATGGTATTGCTTCCGCGAGGGTTGTCACAGTTGGTATTGAGCCTTGACACTCCTGAAACACACACGTTAACCCTAACCTTAAATATAACTCGACCTTAAAATAATGAATGAGAGAAGGGAAGAAACTAAGGACTTAAATTGTAGTCTTTTTGTTTTTGCTAAGTGCTAAGTACTAACCTTGTTTGCTTTTGTGCTTGGTTAATATGGTGCGACCGCGTCTTGTTGGTAATGCTATCTTGGAAGCTCTCACACAAGTTCTTTGCAATCAACAAGATCAAACTAATGTCCTTCCCGTTTATGCTCCACCACCCCATGAAGACCAACATGGGAGTGATGCTTGGGTTACGAGTCAAATCGCAAGAAGCAAGACTAAGCCCTATGAAGGTGAACCGGATCCTACCAAGCTTTCGAAATGGTTCCGAGAGAAGGAAAAGCAATTTGACCTCTTCCAAGTTCAAGAGGTCGACAAGGTGAGGATCGCAAAGCACTGCTTAGTGAGGGAAGTCGACCATTCGTGGACCATCACTAGTCCCGTGGCCACTCAAGAAGCCAACTTTGGGTGGGACCGCTTCAAAGTGCTTGTGGAAGACCGTTTCTATCTCAAGAAGCTCAAGAAACAAAGGCTACAGGAGTTTATTGACCACAAGCAAGGCAATATGCCGATTCAAGAATTTGCCACAAAGTTCAAAAAGCTAGCTCATTTTGCTCCAATGCTAATCAAGGATGATGAAGACCGAGCTTTCTACTACCGAAACAAGTTGAGTGCTTTGTTGCAAAGCAAAGTAAGGAGGAGCTCTGTGACTTTCGTTGAGCTCTATGATGATGCCATTTGGGCGGAGAATTCCTTGATAGTTATCAAGGATGAACCTAAATTCAAGGCCCCTTCCTCTTCTTCTTTAAATCCTCGTCCTATGTTCAATGACAAGAGGAAGTTTGTTCCCTCATCTTCCCCCTCTTATGCTAACAAGTGGAAGTTCTTCCCCGGGAATCAAGCTCCCTCTAATGCTAATTCTTAAGTTAATCCTCAAGCTAATGCCCCGCCCAATGTTTAAGCTCAAGGTCGCTTATGAAACCGTTGTAGGAAGCCTTATCACCCCGGTGTTGGATCCTTCAATAGGCCATTCACTTTCTAATTTTGCAAGAAGACCGGTCACCGGTTCTTTGATTACCCGGATAGGAAGTTGCCTACCAATACTAAGCCCAAGGGCTCCATCTTTGTCTTGAGTCGTACCCAAGCTGATGCTCATCACGAGATTATGACCGGTATGTTTTCTATTTTAGATCAACCATGTCTTGTTCTCTTTGATACTGACTCTTCTATGTCCTTTTAGTCATGGACTTTTGTTGATAAGTTAGCCCTTGAGTCTACTTCTAGTGAGGATACTTCCATATCCTTGCCTTCCTGTTGGACCTACTTTATAGTTTTGATAATGACATGTGTTTACTCGATAATGTGCTTTACTTAATATATCATATGCATGTAATTGTGTGTTTTACTTTTATTATAGCTAACAACAATTACAAGAAAGAAGATCAAAGTTATAAGAACTTCAGGCATAACTTTGAAGCATTTTGTAAGACAAAGTTATAAGAACTTCAGGAATAACTTTGGAAGTTTACATGGAAGTTATAGCTACCTGGTTATAACTTTAAAGAAACGTTTCAAGCAAGATCTACCTCAAATAAACACAAGACTCAAGATGGAGGGTTTTTGTGATCAAGATGAAGAGATGATCCGTATACTGAAGATCTTTGTGAAGATTAGATAGTATAGGTCGTCATTCGGTAACTATTTCATTAGAGTGATTTTAAATTCAAAGTTATAGCTTTAACCTATAACTTTGGATGATAAATGTTGATGCATGATTTTGCAAATAAATATTTTAAATCTTTTCAAAAGTGAAAAAGTATTTTTTATATAATTATCAAAAGTTTTAATAGAGAATATATTTATGAGATTCTATTGGTTAGTAATACAACCTATGGGTTGTCATGCTACCTAGGGTTTCTAATATATTATATCTCAATTTTTTGTTAACCTAATAAGCCCACCTAGGGTTTGAGCCACCTAGGGTTTCGTGTAAACCTAGGTTTGTGCCTCCTAGGGTTGCGTGCTCGTAGGGTTTCGTGACAATAGGGAATCCGGCCTCCATAGGCTTGTTTTCCTTGTTTTACTTAATCTAGGATTCTACTATATCTTTACAACAATATTTTGAGATATTAAAGATAAATATATTTCTAAAAGATAAAGCAATAATATTTTGAGATATTAAAGATAAATATCTTTCTGAAATATTGAGCTAGGGTTTTAAATCTCCTATGCTTCTATTATAAATACTCCTTCCCTTCTCAATCAATGTGACGACACGAAATACGACACACACACATACATTGAGAAAATTTTCCAAAATCGTTTTAAAGCAAACCTTGAGCAAAGTATTTATTATTTTTAGTGTTTTTTTTTCAAAACTGTCGTGCATCAATCTTTGTCAATCGCTCGCGTGAAATACGTTATTGGATAATAATACATCACATAACCTTACAATTCTTTAACGAGAATCTGTGTGATTTATATTGTACTTTCTTATTAGCGTAAGATAGTATAAAGTATTTAGCGATACTCACCTTGAGTTATAATCATAGTTGATTATATGAGTGGGTTGATAATTTTTGTAATCCGGAAAAAGGTACTAAGAATTATTAATCGAGAATAGTGGACGTAGGTTTCAACTTGTGAAACTGAAACACTTCAAAAATCCGTGTGCCTCTCTTTACTCTCTTTACTTTTCGTTATTTCGTTACCAGTGCTTACTTTGATTAATTAATTAGTTGATTTTAATCTATAAGATTAAATAATGAATTACATATCATATAAATCAAAAAAGTGGGGCTAGTTTTTAATACTCAATTCACCGCCCCTCTTTCGTATTCGATCAATAGACTCTACAATTGGTATCAGAGCCTCGTGCTCTTGATTTCATTACAGCAAGGATTCTGATCCGTTCTATCCTTTTATTTTTATTTATTTTCCGTTGCATTTAATTTTATTTTAATGGATTCCAAACATCTGAAGTGTCATGTGTTCAATAAGAAGAACTACAGTTTATGGAAAAATATGATGACCCATTACATAAAGGGTAACTAGTGGGAGTGTTGGCTAATCATTAAGAATGGCCCTAATAAGATCATGCTTGGATCTGTTACAGCCACTTCCACCGAAAAGAAAGAAGATGACTATGTTGAGGCAGATTATAAGAAAGCTGAGAAAAATTCAAAAGCTATCAGCCTGTTGCAAAACGACATGATTTCTACTGAGTTTGACCGTTTCTCATCTAGCTCTACTGCCAAGGAAATATGGGATGGTCTAGAGTTAGCCTATGAGGGGACAACTGTTGTCAAAAAGCAACGTATTGCATTGTTGATGCGAAAATACGAATTGTTCTCTATGGATAAAAATGAATCGCTTGACAGCATGTCCACTCGCTTCTCTAGTATCATTAATGAATTGAAAAATATAGGAAAAACTTTTGACTCCGAGAAAATTGCAAGGAAGATCCTTAGAAGTCTATCTAGACGATGGAGACCTAAGGTGACGGTAATTGAGGAATGTAAAGATCTATTTAACCTATCTTATCAAGAGCTACTCGGAACCCTAATGGCTCACGAGATTACTCTTGATGAGGATGAGGCAAATGATAGTAACAGTATGAAAGTGGCTTTACAAGCCGAGTCTAGCGAAAAACATGATTTGGATCTTGAAGATGACACAGTGTTATTTGCTAGACGTTTTAAGAAAAAATTCTTTAATAAACCACAAGGGAAAACGTTTAACAATAACACTAACAAATCTTATAAGAAGCCAATCGAGTCAAAAGGGTCTCTCTCAAGTCGTGGTTGCTTCAAGTGTAGGGACTATGATCATATGATTAAGGAATGCCCTACATGAAAGAAAATCAAAGACAAAAATCAACGAGACAAAACCAAGAAGGAATTCAAGCAAGTCATGATGGCTTATTGCTGGGGAGATCTCGACACAAAAGACGACAAGTCAGAGGAAGAAGAAGTCGCCAACCTGTGTCTAAGCAACGTTAGTCTTGACTTAATTTCTGACACTGACAATGAAAGTGAATCCGAGATGTGCCTTGTCGGCAAGTCAGATTCAGAACCAGATTCAGAAGATGATGAAGAGGTTAGTCATCTTGAACTTAAAAAGCAAGTTAAGAAATTGTCTAAGAAGTCTTTAATTAAGTATTTTGAAGAAGCCTTAGATCATTGTCATGAACAGAGTCTTGAATTAAAAGATCTTAAGGAACAAATTCTTGACATTGCTGAGGAAAACCAACTTCTGAAAGCCAAAGCTAAAAAGTTCAAATCTAAAAATATGGCAACTTCAGCTACAACTGCAGACATGACAAATATTGAGAAAGAAGCTCTTGAGTCTAAAGTTATAGCTAATGAAGCTATAATCTCAGAGTTAAAGCTCAGCATTAAGCATCTTCAAACCAAAGTTATAGCTAATGAAGCTATAACTTTAGAATTGAATAAAGTCAATGAGCTTTTACCATCTGAAGCTAAGGCAACGGAAGTTGCTATCATTGATAACAAGAAAGAAAACTCTTTTCTTTCTCAGCAATTGAAAGATATAAATGCTGAATTCTCCCAAGCCAAAAATCAACATAATGAGGAGAAATTTATCTTGAACAAAAGTTTTAATGATTTTCGTGAAAACTTTAAAAAGAACAATCCCTCCAAAGACTCCAATGTAGACCATTCGTTATGTGTAAAAGAAATTCAGTCTTTGAAGGAATTGCTCCTACATGCACGAAAGTTCATGATAAATGGGAAGGAAGTCAGAAGGTCTTAGACTTCCTTACCGAACAGTCTAACAATAACATGAAGATGGGTCTAGGTCATGAATTTTATAGTCGTAGAGACCATGATAAGTGCAAAAACACTCATTCTGACCGTGATTTCTGAAGAAGGAAGTATGTCAATTTTTCAGAATATGTGATTTGCAATTATTGTGGTCACAATGGTCATGTTAAAGAGGATTGCATTAAATATGTCAATGATAATAAAAATCAAACTGATTTTGTTAAAGAACATGACGTGTCTAGTATTGATGAGTCTGAATCTGAACCTCAACGTGATGAATGTAGAAATAATGAGTTCAGATGGTTTTATGACATAGCTTTCGATTACACGTCTATACCTTCAAAATCTAAAGCGTATGTGAATCAGAAGCAGTCATTTAAACCTAGTGTGAGTCACAATAGAAAACCTAGAAAACCTTATGTTAAAAGAGTTGTAAAACAGGTATGGGTTAGGAAGGATCAAATTTATAGAGTCACTAACCACAACGGACCCAACTTAGCGTGGGTACCTAAAAGCTGTATTTGATTCCCTTGCTGATAATAGTGAAAGATAATAATCTATGGTATCTCGACAACGGTTGTTCGAGACACATGACAGGAAATAAGAATTTTTTTCTTTCACTAGAGCCCTTCAACGGTGACAAGGTCACCTTTGGAGATAACAAGAAGGGCAAGATAATCGGTGTTGGTAAGATTGGTATATCTCCTTCACATGCTATTAATAATGTTTATCTGGTAGATGGTCTTAAACATAACTTGCTAAGTATCTCTCAATTATGTGACAAAGGCAATAAAGTAGTTTTTCATTCAAATGTTTGTCGCATCATAATTGAAGGTACTAGTAAAGTTATTCTATAAGGTCTACGTAATAGGAACGTGTATATGATTGATTTAAACAAAGTTACTACGAGTTCCTTTACGTGCATGAAAGCCATTGTGGATGATTCATGCTTGTGGCACAAGAGGTTTGCACACATTAGTCCAACAATTTTAAAGAAACTCAAATTGTGGGATTTAGTTGAGGGTTTACTATCAATCAAATTCGAACAAGAAAAGATGTGTGACTCATGTGCCCGATGTAAACAAGTTATATCTTCATTCAAACCAAAACGAGTAGTAAGTACAGAGCGTCCACTTGAGTTGATACACATGGATTTGTGTGGACCTATGAAAGTTAGAAGCCGCTGTGGTTCAAGGTACGTATTCGTCCTAGTCGACGACTACTCAAGGTATGTATGGCTTATTTTTCTATTTACTAAAGATGAAACTTTCGATGAGTTTGTAGTACTAATGAAGCTCGCCCAAAACAAGTATGATAAAAAGTTAGTTTCCATTCGTATGGATCATGGCACCGAATTTGATAATCAAGCCTTTATAGAATATTGTAGGGAGAATAGTGTAGGACATAACTTTTCTGCACCACGAAGCCCACAACAAAACGGTGTCGTGGAACGTATGAATAGAACATTAGAGGACATGGCCCGCACTATGCTTTTGTATAGTGGCCTTCCTAAGAACTTTTGGACTGAAGCCATTAGTACTGCATGCTATGTGCACAATAGAGCTATGATTAGACCAATTCTCAAAAAGACTCCCTATGAACTTTTAAGAGGGAGAAAACCCAATATAGCTCACATTCGTTGCTTCCGGAGTAAATGTTTTGTCCAAAATAATGGAAAAAGTAATTTAAGCAAATTTGATCCACAAAGTGACGAAGTTGTGTTTGTTGGTTACTCTAATCATAGTAAAGCTTTTAAAGTCTTTAACAAAAGAACTTTGTGCATAGAATAAAGTGTTCACGTTGTATTTGATGAAGATAATATGCCTGAGCTAGTTGAACAGAAAGAAGAAGAAGACATGAATGATCCCGACTTTTGCCTCTCAAGGGATGACATACCAGAAATAAATGAAGAAGTTATTGAAGGAATCAATGATGAACTTGATAAATCCGCAAATGATCTTGAAAAGAGAACTGAGACACTTGTTGATGATACGAATGTCTCTTCTCAAAACAAGGAAAAGGAAACCGAAGTTATAACTGATGATGCTATAACTTTGGACCCAGATCAAAATATTTTAACTGAAGTTGTACCAACTTTAGTTAGAACCCCAGAGTCCAACTTAGGGGGAACCAATCTTGACTCTGAATCATTTGAGGAAAGTGAGAGTTTATCATATGATGATGAGCCTAGGAACTCTAAGAAATGGAAATATAAGAGTTCTCATCCTATGGATAGTATCTTAGGAAGTTTGAATAAACGAGTTCAAACGAGACGAAGATTAAATAACTTTTGTTCATTCTATTCCTTTCTGTCTACCATAGAGCCTACCAACATCAAAGAAGCACTTGCAGAATCCGATCGGATTATAGCAATGCAAGAGGAGCTTCAATTATTTGAACGTAATAAAGTCTGGCATCTTGTGTCACGACCTTGAAATTGAACAGTGATTGGTACTCGATGGGTATTCAGAAATAAATTGGTTGACTCGGAAATTATAGTTCGTAATAAGGCTCGATTGGTCGTTCAAAGATATAATCAACAAGAAGGGATTGATTATGACGAGACCTTTGCACCTGTAGCAAGACTTGAAGCTATTCGTCTGCTTATCGCCTTCGCAGCTCATAAAGGAATGAAAATGTACCAAATGGACGTTAAGACTGCATTTCTTAACTTGTATTTGGAAGAAGAGGTTTTTGTTGAACAACCTCCCGAATTTTTGAATAGCAAATTTCAAAACCATGTTTTCAAATTAGATAAAGCTTTATATGGTATGAAACAAGCACCTAGGGCATGATACGACAGACTGTCAAAATTTCTATTACAAAATAATTTTAAAAGAGGATCTGTCGACAAAACCCTATTTCTAAAATCTGAGGGTTCTGATTTAATTGTTGCTCAAATTTATTTAGACGATAATATTTTTGGTTCTACTAACAATAAATTGTGCAAGTACTTTTCAGATCTAATGACCTCACAATTTGAAATGAGCATGATGGGAGAATTAAAATTCTTCCTAGGATTGCAAATTCAACAAACTAAGGAAGGAATAAAGATTCACTAACAAAAATATGTCAAGGAGCTAATCAGAAAATTTGGTATGGAGAATGCTCATCCAATGGACACACCTATGTTAACTGATAAAAAGTTGACCTTAGACGAAAATGGTAAGTCTGTCGATGAAGCTACATATCGAAGTATGATTGGTTCTTTATTATATTTAACTGCCATTAGACCTGACATTATGTTTAGCGTATGTGTCTGTGCTAGATTTCAATCTTGTCCTAAAGAGTCACATATGATTGCAGTTAAACGTATCTTGAGATATTTAATTGGTACATCTAATTTATATTTGTGGTATCCACTTGAGTGTAATTTCGATCTAATAGGATATTCAAGTGCAGATTATGCAGGATGTTCTTTAGACAGAAAAAGTACCTCTGGATTCGATTGCGTTACTTGGGGCTCAAAGAAGCAAAATTCGGTTGCGTTATCTACTGCTGAAGCCGAATATATTGCGGCAGGACTAGTATGTTCTCAACTACTTTGGTTAAAGCAACAACTATGTGATTATGGTGTTAATATTGGTTGTATGCCTGTATTTTGTGATAATACGAGTGCTATTATTATTTCTAAAAATCCAGCTCAGCATTCTCGTACTAAGCATATAGACATTAGACATCATTTTTTACGTGACCATGTAGAAAAGGGCAACATTAAACTCGAATTTTGTAGTACTGAAAATCAATGGGCTGACATTTTAACAAAGGCGTTAGCAAGAGGACGTTTTGAGATTTTGCTATTGGAAATTGGTTTAATCAGTAGCAATTAAATTCGTTATATTTATTTTATGAACCTGCATGACTGGCTAGAATAAGACGAGATTATATGACTGTGTCCGTGTATTCCATTGCTAGTATATTTGTGTTTAATATTATATAATTTACGTGAGTGTCTTGCATATTAAGTATTTTATAGATATTGAATTATGGACCACATATTAAGCAAAAATCTATCTTATTCACTTTCCAAATTAAACCAAAATTCTACCCACAAACCCATGTTGGCCGAAAATTCCCAAAACCAACATTATCTTACCATATCTTTTATTTACCTAATCCTATCCTTACCATATCCCACAAATATTTAACCTAGATTCCTTTTACAATCCTACCAAAATTCAAAAAAAAAAAAACAGGACTATAAAGAGTCGGCACCTACATGTGCCTAAGCTCACAACAATGGTTTCCACAAGGTCCAAAAATACCAACACCCCAAACTCCAAAATTCCAAAACCTTGTATGCCCACTAATCTCTCTCCTAAACCAAAACAAAAATCACCCAATTTGACCGAAACCGAGTCAGGTTCGGTTCTTAAGGGTACTAAAAGGCGTAGATTAAATAAGGAGAAGAATAGGGTACAAGATGAAGCTACCAAGAACAACGACAACACGGAAATCGAGGCTACCACTCGGACTCTATTTCGGGATTTCTCATCTCAAGAAACGGCATCCGGACTTGACAAGCTTCGTTTAACAAAGGATGAACGAAAGTTAGTTAACCGGGTTGCTAAATACGGTATTCATGGAGGTCGTAGTTTCCCAAAAGCATGGTGTGAAAAATATGATGCTTTGGGATTCTTTAACGATTTCTTGAATTTTCAAGAATGGGAGAACGTGTCTCGGTTTTCTGGTCCGATTTATCCAATTAAGGTAACTCACTTTTATGCTTCTGTTTCTTTGAAATTTGGAGTTTTGCATGCCGTGGTAAATGGTCGTGCAGTTTCCGTCACTATGGACGATTTTTGTACTCTGTTTTGGTTCCTGATGATGGAATCAAAATTAACCCGAGTACGTCATGGGACGAACTATCAGACCCGGCTAAGTTGGAGGTTAAGCGGTATTTTGATGATGGAGCTATATTGTCTAGTTGTGTGTTGGCGGGAAATTTGTCCCCAAAATTAAAGTTTCTGTTGAATTTTATGTGGAACACGGTGGTCCCTCGTCGGGGTAGACGGGATAAAATTGCTTGTTATGAGATGATGGTGGTAAATAATTGGTTGGAAGGTAACCGGGTCAATCTTGCTTTCCTTGTCTTTTCTCGAATTTCTCAAACTGCTTTTTCGATAACTGAAGATAAAATTTAGTCGACCCTTGACATACCATATGGGATATGGGTGTCTCGGGTTCTTGAGTCTAAGGGCGTTGTTGATACGACAAGGTATGGTATTACCTTGAAAGATGATATGTGTGATACGTTTTTGAAATCATGAAATTGGAGGCTTTTGGTCCGAAATTGGTTTTTATGTCAAAAGGAGGTTCGGTTGTTGTGCAACCGAATGTGGCTGATTTTTCGGGGCTTGAATTAAAATTGGATGTGTTAATGGGTAAGGTAATGGAGCGCCTTGATGCACAAGATAAGAAAATTGATGCGGTTGTTGACAAGGTTGTCAAACCCGTGGCTATGGGGAGCTCTAGCTCAACCCGTGACCGTGGAGGGTCGGGTGTGAGTGGTGAGTTGCGGAGTTGTATGACGGGAGTTGATGGTTGCCTAGCCAAAATTGAGAGGAATGTTGTCGATATTCGACAAGAGATGTTTAGGCAATGAGATCGGATGCAACTCTTGGTTAGCCAAGGAGGTGAGTTGGTGAAGAGTGGTTTGGAAATGCGTGAAGGTATGAACACTATTTTTGATGCGACGGAGGTTCTCTCTTTGAAGGTTCGGAACTTCAATGGATGCCTCACCGCCCAAGCTAATCATGTGAAGACGTGCCTTGATCGCCTTTCTACTCTTGAGTGCCGCACCCGACCCGACTACATTGACTCCAACATCATTCGCCAACCCGATTTGCCTTGATTTTCTTATCTTACCTTGTTTGTTCTTTAAACTAATAAATCCATTCGGCCCATTTTGGCTTTATCGGCCCTTTGGCACTAATAATTTTTATTGTGGTTTGTAGTTATATTGACGTTTGATATTTGATTTTGCTTGATATGACTCGTTTAGTATTGCGTATTTTGCATATCTATTTCTTGCCTTGGAGTATGTTATTCTAGTCATTTTATATCCTTGTACTTGTCTTTTCAATGATGCCAAGAGGGGGAAGAAATGATATGATTTGAGTCTTTGCTTAAGCTTGCTCCTTGTCAAGACTTGTTATCTTTTAAAGTCTTTCAAGTTATAACTTTTGCTAAGTTGTTATGTTCTTGCGATCAAAGTTGCTATAACTTTGAGAGTGTTTTGTTGAAGGGGAACCATACTTAGTCACAATGTTTGTAACAACCCGAAAAGTACCCAATTTTTCTAGTAAAAATGTTTTACGAATACTTTTCAGCAAAGTTAAGTTTTAAAATAGAATTTATTGTTTCGAGTCGTATTTGGAAATTCCGAGTTCGTATTTGGAATTTCTGCGAGATTTCATGAGAAACCCGTTTTAAGTCATCTTTGACTTTTCTTGACTTTTAAGTCGTCTTTGACTTTTCTTGACTTTTTAAGTCGTCATTGACTTTTCTTGACTTTTAAGTCGTCATTAACTTTTCTTGACTTTTAAGTCATCTTTGACTTTTCTTGACTTTTAAGTCGACTTTGACTTTCGTTGACTTTTCCGACTCGCCTCGTAATTTGAAGACCGAAATTTTATTTTGAAAAATAATAAATTTAATTTATTTTTATTAAGATTTATTTGAATTTATGATAATTTAATATAATTATTTTGAATTTATTCGGAATTTAAAGAAGGTTTTACGGTTTAATCCCGAACATCATTTAACTATTCCCGAGTCATCTTAAATCCCGAAACAAACCCGAAACCCGACTTTGGCATGAGTCACACGCCCCATGTCATCTTTTTCCACTCACTTTGGATATTTTCATTCTTTCGATTAAACTAATACGAATATCTAAGATATTTGTAACTTTATCGATCCGTCAACGAAAATTACGCAAATCGTTTACAAAACAGACCCGACTATCACCATACCACACAGCTCCTTTGCCCACTAATAGGACTAGATATTTTCCTTTCTTTTGATTACAATAACATAATATCTAATTAATATCTAGATATTTCATTAAACTATTATTAAACCTAATAATATCTAATTAATTACCTTAATATAATTATAAAACCCGAGTCAATCCCGTAACAACAATTTCAAAACCCGACTCCATAATCCTTCTATATGTACACGGCTCACACCACACTTACTCACTAACTATCTTTTCATTTTACACTAAATCAACTTAAGATCTAATTAATACTTTCTTAAATCGTTCTTCATCGTTCTTCGTCGTTCTTCATCGTTCTTCGTCGTTCTTGAGCAAAATCGTCACAAAACCTTCATTTCTTATTCGAATCCGTCCTAACTTATATTTCTAGAATCTCCTCTTCGCTCTCCATCTTCAAGTACGGTTTATTTTCAATTCCGACAAAATCATTTTCAACACTTTAATTATGGAAAATCAAGTTTTAATTCTAACAATATTATTCTTGTCATTTCTTATAGGGGAAGATTTTGAAGACGAGTTTGGTGACTCGTATATATTAGGAGAAGATTAGTAGACGGGTTTTTCTTTACTTCTTATTTTTGGTGCTACTTGATTTTGCTAGCTAAGGTAACGATTCCGATTTACTCGACGAATTAATGTCACATACCTTTAGTTTTTGTTCATATTATTGTTACTTGCGGTTTTAGTTAGTAACATGCTAAGTAGTTGTTATTATTATGTTTTATGAATTTATAGCATGTTTGGTGTTCTTGACATATTTGTATGATTTATTTATAACCATGATTTTTGTATGATTGATGGTTAAATTGGTTGCTAAAATGGATGTTGTTAATTAAAATCATGTTAGAATTAATTTGGATTGGTGGTGGTGTTGGCCGTGGAAGTGGCCGTGTAAGGTGGTCTGAAAACCAGCCCAAACCGGCCGGTTCAGGCCTGGTTCAGCCGGTTCAGGCCGGTCCAGCCAGATCTGGATTTGGTCCAGGTATGGTCCTTGGGTCTTGTGTGGATACTTGATTGTTTTGTTGTTGTTTTGACGGGTTTTAAATATGTTAAGCATGCGGGAAATATTAAGAAACGGTTTTTAGTAAAATCGATCAAAAAGCCAAAACAGCCCAAACCAGGCCCGTGGGCCCAGTCCAGGCCCGTGTTATGTCGGCCCAAATCAGCCCATGAGTTCCCTTCCTTGGACTTGTGACGGTTTTTGAGTTATTGTTATTTTATCGTGTTTTGTAATATTTAGCAAGTGGGAAATGTTAATAAGTAAAATATTTAATTAAAAAGGTTTTTCATAAAATTATTATTTCTCACATGTTAGAAATTATAATACGAGATTATAGTTTAATTTGATATCCTTTAAGTCAAGCGGGTTTTGTATGATTTAATAATTCACATGTTAGAAGTTTTAATAAAATAACATGTAATGAATATGATGATTTTTATGTTCAAGTCTATGTGGTAAAGACTCTGTTTCTAGCCGGTTTGACCAAACGGGTTTGGTCAAACTAAGATCTAGTCAGCCCCGTTTTGACTGATGACCCGTCGCGGGACTCGGGTCGGGGATTTGTCTTCAGGTAAGGTTTTATTTGATGAATGAATGAATGAGCCTTAGTAGATATAAGGCGATATGATATTTGAATATGATTTATATGCAATTAGTCACATGATAGGAAGTTTTCCCGTGACTGTTTGATTGTATGATATATGTCGTGTTGACTAAGTACCCATAGAGAATTATGAGTATATGGCGTCTTGACCATTCTACTTCTAAATGAGTAGCTTGGACCATGACATTGATAGGCTTTACTGTCTTTAACGAGTATATGTTCACCTGTTGATAGCTTTTGTGTCTCGGCTTGGTGGGTTTATATCCAAGTCGGGGCATGGCTGCCTAATCAACTTTGGGAATGGGGCCAGCTTAAGTACTAGCCATCTCTGCTTAGGGGGTTGCCTAGTAGAGTTTCTCATGTACTGTTTTGTCATGGGACGGGGAATGGAATAGCTGTTGTCTCTAGGTCTGATAAGTCTAGGACTAGGATGTTTTCCTACCTTGTGGTATAGCCTCGGTTACAGAAGTCAGACTATTTGACTGATGTATAAGAACTATGCCTGTTTCTAGACGTAATGGTCTTTCATGTTTGATGATTCTATGAATCTTAGAAGGTGAGATGCAAGCCGGCTAAGGTTGATAGAGTTTGGATTACCGGTTGTTAACTGATTCACATGATATTTTGTATGATTAGGGTTGAGTGTATCATGACCATGTTTTAAAGGTAACCTCTGAGCTAGCATACAAGCTTCCCTACCTCGTGTTATAGGTTGTTAACAGATTCACATGATAGCTTTCATATGCTAGGTTATATGTTAGTTATTTGTTTTATAACATGAAAAGCATATCGTATATGTTAAGGTTTTGTATTTTCCATATACATCTCTTTTATGTTATTCATGTTTTATTAAACTCGACATTTCGTGGCTGGGAGAACTCGGAGTTACTCCCCCACTGACTGTGGCTTCCATGTTTATATTTAATGCGGTTGGCAGGTTTGTGATGCATACTTGGGTACATTGACGAGCTAGCGAGTGAAGAATTACCTTGGACCTATATTCGGTTCTTAGGATTGTATATTAGTATACCCTCGTTATTTACGTTTTATACGGGAGATATGTC